>JAQIXS010000106.1:0-67751 GCA_034700785.1 Rossiulus vilnensis
AGTAATTTTGACATTTCGTTAAGTGATGTTTTTTTTTTTCAAAAATAAAAATTTACTCTTCCCCCCTCCCTCCCTCCCACCAAATAACGGACAAAAAATCCGGTCCCGCGAGTGTCCGGTATTCGGAGGTTTTACTGTACTTCAAAATCGTTATATGTTTTTCACTAGTTACACACTATTCCCTAACAAAGTGTATGCAGTTTAGAAATACATGTACAAAATATATTATGTGGTGTAGCGGTACCTGTGCGTGAGGTCAAAAAAGGGATCGGGTGCCAAAGGAAGGTAAGGGGAATTTTCCTGGGATCTCAGAAAATATTTGCATATAGGCCTATTGTTTGAGACTGGCATTTTATATTGTGTGTCATTAGCTTTCGTAAAATCGATTCTTTAATACTTAGTATTTGTTTTCTTATATAAAAAGGCAGACTAATATATTTTTAAATAGCTTTAACCATTCACTTCTCTATTAGTATATCAAAAACGTTTTTATGAGAAATATACTTTACAATTATTTCTCGTAGTCCTTCCTAAATTTGTGAACTCGGTTTTCAAAAATTTGTGCACATGGCGTTCTACTAATTTCTATTCTGTAGCAATTTTGTGTAGATAAAAGCACGTATAAACTAAAATCCTTAATTTCTGAACTTTGTATGTCAATTTCGCTTAAGGCGTTCCTTTAATCACATTTATAAGCGGATTTTTGGTTAAAATGTTTTATTAAGTCCACGATTTTTCATATCGTTATTAACATTTAAAAAGATTGCAAGAAAATGCAAATGTTACCACAAAACATTGATGGCAGACTTATGTTTTTTTACAGAATGAATCAACTATTAATAACTAGCTTCATCCTCACTACCCCCACCGCTGGGTAAAGATGGAAACCCAAAATATATTTTGCGCCACATGATACAATTTCCCAAGAGGCAATATCTGGCAGTACACAGAATTTGTCAGTACCTTTTTTAAAGTTGATACTCTCGGAGTCGGAAATATTAATAGAGAAGTGAATGGTTAAAGCTATTTAAAAATATATAAGTCTTGCCTTTTTATATAAAAAACAAATACTAATTATTAAAGAATCGATTTTACGAAAGCTAATGACACACAATATAAAATACCAGTCTCATACAATAGGCAAATATTTTCTGAGATCCCAGGAAAATTCCCCTTGCCTTCCCTTTGGCACCCGGTCCTCTTTTTGACCTCACACACAGGTACACAGGGTCACACATTCTGTGTACTACACCACATAATATATTTTGTACATGTATTAGGGGGCCAGTCATTTCCGAACAGCCCCTGAAATGAACCAGTGAGTTCCCTGATCGGTCCCTAGATGGCGCCAAATAGCCCGCCGGTCCATTGGTTTGCGGGAGAAATCGATAGGGGCAGCGCCCGGATGTTCGCTATGCTTTCGGCATCATGGCGGTCGCGAAGTGGTAATGCGGTGCTTGGGAAAAGATAGGACGTTTACGCTGGTATCTCACCATCGTAGATTGCTTCCAATGTGACCCTTGGATTCCTAACGATCATGCAAAAAGAAAATTCTACTTCTTCGTCGGATAGCCACCAATATGTCGGACCTTATCGGTTGGAAAAGACCCTCGGAAAAGGCCAGACAGGTAAGAGCCAGACAGCCACACAAAAACCTTCGCTTCTCCGCAATGCCCGAAAGCATTGCCTGTTTGCCATGGATTCTACCCCTCAAACGGCGCTGATTTTCGCCAGAAAAGCCACGAAACCCGCTCCGGTATTCAGAATAGGGCGGAAAATCGAGATTTAAAAAGAGTTAGTAGCCGTTTTTGCGGCCGCCAGTAATGAATGGGAGGCTGAAATTGCGGCGCGCGCCTCTGGCGGAGTTAGGCCTAACATTCGAATTTGGAATTTCCACATTTTCCCCATCCCTGGAAACGTTCTCTGAAATTAAAAGCCAAACTCGTAAACGATGGCGTGGCGCAAGTTTTATTACGCCGCTCGCGTTACGCTACCGGTTAATCCAATTTAATTGTAGGCATTAAAGTTTTACAGTATTTTATTGAAGGACGAGGATACAGCCTGTAAGCGCTGGGTTTATTGACGTTGCGAGGATACTGCGGATGCTTTTTTGTTGGGCATTTTTCTTATCTGGCTGTTTGCAGATGATTAAGTATGTCGACTCCCCTCCCAGGCTTAAGATCGTTGTTTTAATTTTTGAATTCAGGTGGGAGGGAGAAGTACATAATCGTTGAGAACTTGATTTATGCGTGAGTGGGCACTGTCAACAAACAAGCCAGTTCAGAATTCCAAAGCAGTTTAGTTAATACATGTTGTTTTGGAAGTTCTGTGAACTTGGTTCCGAACGTTTGCTAATCAGAGCAGCCTTCGGAGTGCCCAAGATGTAACTGAGGGTGCAGTTCGTCGAGAGTGGAAATTTCTCCCTTGCAAGAGCAATTTTTGTGCCCAAGTTGAACTGCAATTTGGACGCGAAGCTACCAAACTGTCACTGGATTCGAGACACTTTCCAGCCGCCAGATTGAAGCGGAAGCGCTTCCGGAAATCGTATCACCAGTTCAGCGTGATGTGGGCTCGAGAAAATGAAGTGCTAGTCATCAGGGCATTTATTTTCCTCTTCCAGCTGGGATGAAAAGCTCAGAATTTTGCAACAAAACCTCAGGTTCCTAAATGTTGCTCAGGTGGCGTCACCTACTGTCGAATTTACGTTAAACTTGATCGATCGAAGGGGAAGTTGAATTAAATTCCTTTACGCCGTGCCAGCACTTGTCTCCGTATACAAGCTGCAGCTTTAATCACCTGACACTTAAGGAATAGGAATAAATCCTTTAAGATGGAAAATGGAAAGATGATCATCGCATTTGAGATATTCAATAACTTTGCCTTAGTCCATTTAGGGTAAATGCGATTAAAGCCGGCGTTGAGTTGCTGAGTTTGCAACGAAATAAGGAAAGCGCTTGAATTGACGGCTAGAGGGGGATTTCCCCTATTAATTTGCGTTTATTATCGCTGCTAGTCTTAAGTCTTACTGCGAATTTGTGAAAGACGTTTACGAATAACGTTTGGTAATCTTCCATGGAAGGGTTCTAAAAACACTTCTGGAAGGTATCAATTGTATCTTAAAATGTGTGTTTATTTAGTTGAACTTGCTAATATAGACCGTGCAATTTTCCCTACTTTCGGTATCTTTAAAGAAACGTTTAAATATTTATAAGTGATGAGTGTATTTTCACATTCCTGACACACGTTTTCGTTGTTGCAATATTGTTTGCTTGTAACACATTGTTTGAGTTTTGCATAACATTTTATAAAGTATATATTATAATTATGACTTTATTTATGACTGTCTGGTTTCGCGAAAATATTCTTAGATACCTGAATTTTTAATCCAGAAATAATGTGCGGAGTTGAAAAAATAGGACAAAGTCATTTATGCTGTTTTATGTCACAAAAATGAACATTATCCCTTTAGCGATCAGTATTTAAGTAAGAAGGCAATTAGTCTTATCGGTCTCAAACAGCCCTTTAATTCCATGCCAATAAAAAGATTCTGAATTCGATTTGGAGGAAACTTACCTAGCTACGGTTTCTTTCATCGATCTACATTTAGCCTCATTTTGACCCCAAAAAGCATTATGAGCTAAGGAATGAGTCCTTGAATTTAAAGACGAAAAAAATCGAAATTCTCAAGGACAGAGTAAAATAACGGTACTTCTAATTAATAGTTTTTCCCGCAAAAATGCACAGAAAATCATCTTTTGAAGCGCTAAAACATAAACCCAGTATTGGAAAATTTCCGAGACCAATATATGATGATGATTGGTTCTATGCAATTCTTGCTCAATATCCATACATTCGATCCGATTTTTGAAAAAAATAAATGCAATATGTAACGTTCTTTTTCATCTCTCATTATGCAGGTTTTTTCAGTTTTATTGACAAAATGTGTTATGCGTAATTGCAAATAGCGATTCTATAGTGTGCGTGTACATTATACTGTATTTTAGTAATATAATGAATTATTCAAACAAGTTTACCTATACTAAACTACGTCTATTAAAAATCAACGCGTTTTCATGAAGATTTTAAAAAGATTCATATATGTATCACGTGAAGTCGTGAAGTTAATTCCATATTCAATAAATAAAGCGAATAGGAAAAAGCGATTAATTTCTTGGAAGTACCAGTTCATTTGCTTCTAATTTGAATGCTTTTAAAAATAGATGAATGTTGTACTACTGTGAATGGCAACACATAATTGTCATCACAGAAATAAACTGATTTCTTGCGACGTACACGAACCTTTCAGCAAAATCCAAGTTGAACCAATTAAAAGTTTAAAACACGGCTTTTGCGGAATTGTTGTAGTGTCTACAATTAATCACTCCGTTAATTGTGAACAAAATCAAGAACGAATTGGTTTAGCCACAAAGCTAATTCAAAACATTCAATAGGCATTTTTGACTTTTGATTTACATGTGTGGCTATTAAATTTAAATTATTTCTTTTCCTGGGTACTGAAATACGAAATTTAATTTCTTTGGGGATGAAGGCGGTTGGGTGATGAAATGAGAAGGTATTTGAATAAGTTGTATAGTTATTAAAATTATTCTCATCCTAATTTAGGCCAAGTTGTTAACTAGGTTTAACAGTATAGACCTTTGCGTAAACTTGGCATAATCCGAGAATAGACATGACTTGATTTCTCCGAGACAGAGTTAATCATGCTTAAATACATGTAAGCATGCGTGAAATACAAGCCGTTTTGATGACGTCACGACCTCCCTGCAGCTTGTTTTGAGTCACTGTGCGAAGAAATGTAGCTCCTCTCATCTCTGATCTGTCCACCGCATTGGCTATTGATGTCACGTGGGCAAACGTAAGCCATTTTGGAGACAGTCGTTGCCATGGTGATCCGAAAGAGACAGAACTGAATATGCCGGAGGGATGCTTTTAGTTAAGAACACCTTCTAATGGCGACTTGTCGTAAACTAGCGACGCTTTATCTTAGTGCGTGCGTTAGCTTTAGAAATGTGTGTAGCTGGCCTTAAATCGATTCAGCTTCCTGAATGTTCTTATTTCGTGCGGCTATAAATCTGGCCCAATCACGTGCCAAAATCTCGTGCCATGCATCGACATCCTCATGCTGGTGGGTTTCCGCACGGTAATGGACTGCCAATCGCATCTGTGAACTGGAAATTCAATCTGATACTCATAATTAAATTAGATAATACGTCGTTCATTACTTTGACACTTGAATACAATATCGCTTTCACGTCAGGGTAATGACAATTGAGGGCACATTTTGTATACATGCTCTTCATTTTTAATAAGTCATTTCAACTGAGAATATGAATGGTTGTATGCCAACTTTTCCTAATTAGACGCTGAAATAGAGTTGCCATTATAATAGCAGATAAATATTCCACGCCAGATGATCGCTTCTTTTCAAACACATGGTGCTCACAAATTATTTTTCCCTGTAATGAATTCTTTATAGACACCATTTCTATGTAGTGCTCATTTCGTTGAAGTGCTCAGCAGCGTATGTTTACTGCGCGTTACTGTAGTGTTCAAATTAAGGTTTACTGACCATGAAGCTGTTTTCTTGATTTAAGGTAACGTTTCGTTGGGATTAAGTAGCAAAGGTGCCGTAATGCGAGCATTGCGATGTACCGGTACATTGAGGCATGTATGAAGAAGAGCTTATATGAATTACCGCGATATCTATTTATAGAATCAGTAGTATTTACACATTCGAAATTTCTGGCGTTTAGTCGCGGATTTTCATTCATACTGCATTCCCATGGCAACAAATCTTCAATTACAAAATACGTGCGGGGTTTTCGCTATAAACGGCAAAAGCAATAAGGACGATTTTTTATCGCTATTTATACATTCTTTAATCCATAACAAATATTTTATAAATTGAAACAGTTGAGGCTTAGCCGTGAGTACAAGTTGCGTTACAAGGCTGAAGAAGTAGATTTTAGCACACGTGTACCTTCAATTAGAACTTTCAAGTGGCAGATAATAAATAAGTAAATAAGTGATACCACAAATAAGTAAAACTAAATCACAATAAGGAACAGTATTTTTCTTTGAGGGTCACAAAACCCTTACGGCATCGAGCCATGGCTTTCTGTACAAGATTTGTTCAAAAACATACGTGTATTATTTATTGTCAGCTGTTACGTATTCACTCCTTGATGCCATGCACTTATCCCAACGTTTTTTCAATTGAACTTCTGGAAGCAGTGCTGAAAATGATGATGCTGTTTTATGCTAGCTATGTCTTCATGCCGTTTTACAGTCAGGTGAAATAGAGCCAAGTCGCGGAGTAAGTTTTAGGGCAGGATGATTTATTTAATTTGAAAAAATGACGAACAACATATTTCGTAGGGGAAAAAAGTCTAAATAGAAAAGAATCTTAAAATTACAAACATTTGGAAAAAAATCTTTAAAGCGTCAAGCATGCCACACATAGGATATATCGCAATAAATGTTGTAAATTACAATTAAAAGTTGACGGATAATCGTTCCGGTAATTTTTGAACAAACCTCGTACATTGTACATGTATATCCGCTCACGCGATGATAACGTTAAGCCCAGAAGGTTTGATCTATCGCATTTTATGAGCAAGATTATTATACTCATATGTATCAAAATGAACTATAGGCGATCCAGTATATTTATTGCTGATAACGAGCTAAAATATGGATTGTCATGTGCATACCAAGCCTTTGACATCGGCATTAGCAAGGGCTGATAAACACAAAGTGAGAGCCAAATAGACTTGCTGTCGACTAGATATAATTTATTATCAGCAACTGTAAATTTTACTTGCATGCAGTTCCTTGTCCCTTCAATAAATCAAACGGCGTCACTTACTGTATGCGATGAGAACTTTTCGTTCAACAAATTATCGCAAATAATATATGCCATGTCTTTATTAGTCAAGTTTGACTCTGTCTGATCTATCATAACTCCAACCTTCTAGCGTTGAATAATTGACGATATGTTGTCATTGAATTCATTAAGGGGATGCAGCATATAATAATGCGTTTATGTTGGTTGCATACTAATTTAAATGATTTATTGATTGTGAATTCTGATTTTACAATTGCTTATGGACTCATCTACTAAAATCGCAGATTTCAACTTTATACTTGTTTTTTACGCATATTGTGAAATCAACTGTATAACGTTGCTTTTTAAGGGCGCTTTTGTATTCAGTATATTCCATAACACGCTTTGCGATAGTCAGGCTAGACTCATAATGTTTAACTAACATTTCTTTTTCACTTCTGAAGTTAATATAAATGCCGCCTTAAGTTTACTGAATTGTTTAAACGGCGTCTTTCCGCTGCGCTGCTTTATGCAAAAAGAGAAACCAAATGTGCAAGCATATCCATATTATCCTTGACGATAAGTGAACTCTGATGAATAATGTTTGCAAGTTTATAACTTGTCGTAAATTTATTAGCCGGTGTTGCTGCTTACTTCCATACTCAAAATCGATTAAGCAGAAGAACATCGTCTAATCTATAATGAAAAAAGACTCCAAATTGCTAAAGGCATTTAAATTCAGTTAGTAGGCCTATTATATTTATTGTCAAATTTCATGTCAAAAACGAGAGGCAATCAATACCCTTCCTTGCCTCTCGAAAGCTAGAAATATTCGATCGAAAATTGAATCAGAAAGGAAAGTTGACCCTAAGGAAACTATACAAGTCAGACATCGTTCAGTAACCCTAGCAGCTATGCAGAAAATGTTATGGCTGCTATACAAAGAATTGTATTGAGGTAACTTTTACGCGCCACAAGTCAGATGAAAAATTATGATGCCTTCTAAGTTGTATATTTTGCCGGTTGAATATACCATGCCTGGAGCCGGTATAGTTTTCATCTTACTGCGATTCGTAAAAGAAAATATCTTGCTTTTATGATATTGTTAGAAATCACATTTCAATTCGATTGAAATTGTTAACGACGTGCACATAATTTTTCTATTTTGAAGATCTGTCTACGAAAGCATGAACGATCCTATAGCATAGAATTTTGTCCGTTTTGCTTTTGATTTAGGGAGTCGTTTTTTGGCAGATGTCGCAATGCCCTGGAAGGGAATTGGCTACTCCATTCTTCTTCAGCTACAAATCCGTTAAAATGAAATACAAATTCAATATTGAGACTGTAAGTGCCAACCGAGGTCTATTACGTCCCTCAAGGATCTTTTGCCAGATTCTTCTTTTCATTACATAGATTTTGCTGACTCCAATTTAGCGACGTTTCGCCACCTAAGCAACCGTAAATCGATCCTTCTATCGTAATTGAAAAAGGTTCAATTTCATTTAATTCAACTCAGCGCCTTAGTGTCAGCGAAGCAATGGCATGTGGTTGGCAGTGAAATCCATATACCCAATTCATTAGACTGTAGCCATCTCGTCTGACTGGTCACCAACATAATTGCTCAATTTTATTTACATTGAATTTCTTACAAGTTTTAATGCGTTGAATTGAATCTAAATTATTTTTCTTGACACTTACGTCTTCCATGCCCGACGGAATAGAGCACACAGCATTAGCGGTGCTGTTTGTGCTCTCGCGAAATATTCCCGCTCGAATTATAGTCTGAATTATTAATATCCCATCTTAATTAACTGTTTTTTACGTTCACTGTGCATTGTGATTTGTTGGCCAATGGCTGCAAGTGGGGTTGCAACGTGTCCTTATGCGCATGTTAGGGTAGCCATCCAGTTAATTTGCGCAAGTGGCTCCAATTCGATAGCTCTTCTTGAATTATAAGTTGTGTGCCCAGTCAGTCTGATGAGTCCCTCAGGCTTCCTCGATACATTGCGCAGGGGTATTCTGGAAAGGGTTTGGCACCAGAAAGAGAAGGAAAGCCGCAATAAAGTGCGACTGAGTTGAAAGCTTAGGTTGGGCCAAATAGTCTCATCAGGCGGGATTAGGCAAATAAAAGAGCAATTGGAGGGACTCGCGAAGGCAGGATGGATGTGGCGTCTCCTGTTTCCCATACTGGCTTGTACATTATTTTTATCGTATACCGAAGTTAACCAAAAAGTAATCGAGCCAAATGATTAAGCACTCTATCGATCAGCTTTCATACTAGCCGTAAATGCATTTGATGATTTCATAGCTAGCAGAAATCACATAGTTGATCGTCACATAGAGACGATGCATCACTTTGGTGAAGTTCAAATTCGTTTGAAGTCAAAGCGTATTCATGTAATTCAATACGTACATGTTAAAAGCAAGGGCGCCCACGTTGCATTGTTACTTAAAGCGAATACCCGCGATGCAAACATTTCCCGAACCTATTTTTGGTTTAAACCAAAAAACCACTAATTACACTGCCTGTTTTAAGGTGTTGAATTGCACTACCGCTTGCGCCTTAGATAAAAAACGAGCATATAATAAGAATTAAATTTGTTCCTAATTTGGGTTTTATTCATGTTCATATTTTATTAGATTTTTTTGCGACAACGATTACCTCAAAGATACTACATCAGTTGTTTTACCCTTAAAAATAATCATATCAGCTTTAAGAATGATTAATGGATAATTACCAGCAGTAGGTTTTGACTTATATATCAGTAAATTAGGGCCTGCAGTTTGAATTGCAATTATTACCTATAGTTTCCAAAATTTCTCATAATGTAAACAAGTTTTTATAAATAGGTGTAGCATGCGATATCCTCTCTGCATGCATATATATATGTACATGTATCTGCACTGTAATAATGCTGTACGCTTATTGATTCGATTATTTTCTTTAATTGATTTTCTGCAGCGCATAAGCAAACTCATCAAGGAGTTGTGATTAGTTTGTGCGTTCAGCTATTCGTCGTGCAACTGGAATTCTTGCGCTTTCAAGTCTTTGATTGCGCTCTCATGGGGTTCATTATAAGTTTTGCAATTGTGGATATAATATAAAATTTAGTATTGTGCAGCATATTCATCTTCGTTCATCCTTTTTTTATTATATTGTTGTAGCTTCCATCTAAGTATTCGTATGTAATTTTGAAAATTTTGCGCATAAAAATAAGTATGAAGAAAATGTCAACCTGCAATTGCTATATAACAATAGCACTTTTATGTAGACGTATAATTTACGAAATATCCCGTTTCTCCTTTCTTGGGCTCTGTCTATACGATCCGGGTGCTTTAAAGCTTTAGATGATTTTGCGTCCTTAAACTCCACCAAATAATAGTACGAAATCCATTACTTATAATCCGTTACTCATACTTAAAACTACCACGAGTGCAATATTACCTTCCCTAGAATCTCAGCCTAATTCTCTGCATTATTGACGACTACGTTTATTTACGAAGTCGTCATTTTACATTTCTGCCTGCTTGCCATCACTAATACTCTAGGGTATTCCAACTGCATCAATCCTTTTTCTTGATGATCCCTTCTGTACTTTACGGATCATTTTCTTGTAGATAACTCAGGTTATTTTCTCGATGATCGATTTTATCATCCAATTAAATTCGTTTCAAAAGTCTATGCTAGACCTCTTTTTCCAGTCCTAATCCAAAAAATAATTGTTCTTATTGTTTCTAATTGAATGGATATATGCCCCTCGTATATGTTACTAAATCTGCTTGCTTTTTGTCGTGTGTCGTCGTTCTTCATTCACTACTGCATTTATACATGCCATTGTGGTTACGCGACACAGATAAATTCACACCAGCCCTTCTGCCTCGAGTTATCGGTTTGTTTATCAATTTGTTGCAGTTTGTTTCCTTAGCTTATTGTTGAGCATTTATCTTTTCATGGCTATCATACTTTCCGAATCCGTGCTCGCTACGAAATTATGCTTCGTTAATTCTCTCCCAAATTGGTGCAAATTACGCTAATCTTCGGCAAACACATGCAACCTGCAGGCTAAAACCAAGCGTGTATCTAACAGTGTCATGTAGCTGCAACTCGACTAGGTTTGCATCTACGTTTACATGTACATGTAAATGCCATCCTTGGTTGGCACGCTTACAGCGCAGACGTGTTAACAGTGATTGCCTGTACCCAGTGGTGTATCCAGGATATTTTTAAGAAGTTGGCAAGCTATTTTTCCTTCTAACACTTCGTTAACTGTTACGTTTATAAACCCACCGTTTAGCATCGATGATATTTTGTAAACTTCATTTCCAATTATGGCTTTTCCTATATTTCTATACAGTTTTTTTTTATCGCAGTACTATTTAGGAAACTCCGCAATAAACATTTCTCGAAATATTACATCTTTAATCAATCATGTTAGCTTTTGTTTTTATAAATGCTAATAATCCAGGAAACGCATAGGCGAAAATCATATTTTTCATCATGGAATTTAGGGTTCATCTTCATACGAAATTTAAAAGAAATTAAATGACAGAACACATCAAGTTAAATGTTTGCAAGCACTTTCTTTCATACACATTTGTTTAGAAATATCGTTAATCAAGGAAAATCCGTTGGGGAACATTTTATAAGTTACTGTTCATAACGAATATTGAATTTTAGTCAAAAATGAAATAAAAATGTCTAGACGCATTAGCGATTAAGTAAACGCTGTGGGTGAAAGTTGACGAGAATCATGTTGAACATAATAAGTTTTAGAAATAAATGTAATAAAACGGATGGAATATTGCCATAAGGGGGATTGGTTTTGAGTTTTCGTTTTGGGATCACCAGATTTTTGTCTTTTTCCATTCGATGACATACTTGATTACTGCTTGGCAGTTTGGTAATTGTAGCAATTGGCAATAATAATCGGTCTTGATACTATAATATTTTGACACTATAATAGAACCCGCTTTTTTGCGCCATGATTACGGATGGCAGTTTGCAAAATATCATTAAACTGTTATAAACGAATAAAACTTGTTGGAGCATTACTCGTTTTAAATAATGGCGTAATGTATAAACTATTCAATTTAACGATCGCTGCCATTGCCATTGCTGGATGATCAATTATCTATCGATCTTTTTAAATATTCGCGCAATGTTATGCAATAATAATGAAGTATTTTGCCAATATTCGAATTTAACCAAAGTAAACATTTTGCCCTGATGAAATAAAACATTAATGTAAAAACAAACAAACTTATCAGAATTCTTCAATTCATTAAAAAAATTGAGAATTATGCTGGATCGTAGGTAATAAGATAATGGTAAAATCTGAAAGAAATCTAAGATCGTGTTATTACAAATGTCACTCCACGGTGAACACGTACAAGGGTTATTACCCTTCTTGTTCAGAAAACGTTTCAAGAAACGATACAGTATCCACCGACATTAATGGTAGTTGGTGTTTGTCTGTTATTAACTTTATCATGTCAGCGGATTGTGGTCACTCCCTGGTATTTGAGTGATTTTCTTGGTAATAAAGAGTAAGGAATAACTCACGCTGCCACCATATTTTCTCATACAACTTTATTTCCGTTACTCTAACAGCATGACAAGTCAGTAGCAAGCTCACTTATATCCCTAGAAAATCCCTAGGTCCCCACACGGATGTTCTGTAAAGCCAGACCATTGTGTATGCCTTGTGTAACATGGGAAGGCATGATTCTTATAGACTTGGGAATTCATCACCGAAGGTTGCACATTGGAAGTAAGTCTCATTTTAATGGAATCTTTTCATGACTTCTTCCGGTCGCCATGTTAGTTTCGTCAAGACCTCGACACACTACAGCGCTATTCTGGAAAGCAATATTTTTCATTTTTAATGGTTTCTAACATTTTGTACGCGAATAATGCCTGGCTGGAAAAGTGAAATCTTGAAGAATGTGATACGCAATTGCAATTGCAATTCCGGAGGATAACGTTGCAATAAGAGTTCTCATCCTTGGCTTTTCCTAATTTCGCATTCCTATCTGTCGGAATAGCGCATCTTGGAAACCCATATCGAAAAGCAGTGCCAGCAGACTCTTCTCATGGCCACGTTTGCTGCAGCGCCGTAGAAAAACTAGAGCGCAGTTTGCCATTTTGGGTCGCACGTGCCCACCCGCGAGACTGTAAGTGTGACGTCAAAGATGAGGAAGTCGATTAATCGATAAAAGGAATGAGGGAAGGTCATATTTCTCCGAGAAGAACCAAGGTTGGGGTTCTCGAAGATGGATGGGAGCCATAATGCAAAAGGCAGAGAATCGCCGCGCATAAAATGACCATGTAACGTCGTTGAATTTTTGCTAAAAGGAGCGGATTTTTGTCGAAAATAGCTTCTGGAATGGATGCACGTCCTGTTCCGGTCTTAAATTCCTTTGCCACGCTAGATGCAAGCCTATCCAAACAGCCATATGCCGCTAAAAATGATCAATACATATTCTGAAGTTAAGAATGCAAATTAGATAATTAAAATTTGCTTTGGTTTGACAGATTTAAATGCTTCGGATGAAGCTTTTAATTTAGGAATGTAAAGGGCTGACACGATAATCTAATTACCTCTTGAGCAAACGACTATTCTCTCACGCTAATGGAAATCGTACGTCTGCATATTGCGCTCGGAGAATCCATGATCTTAAATAAATGAGGATTTCTCCAGTTCATTTTACTAAGTTTAATCATCATAAAATCTCTGAGCTGTTTTCTTTCTTACACCGGTTTATCTTTTGTATTGTTTACGATCTTGCCTGACTGCTTGTACTCTCGTAGACGTCAACGGTGATGAAGTAGTATTGGTTTGTCAGAAACAGATAGTCAGCCACGGGACGGAAATTACGTCTCCTCTACAGGAGACCTCCTGGCAAAATGAAATAAATGAACGCACGGTACCTATGTCGTGATGCATGCCTTAGTTAAAATTGAACGTGTTTCATTTGCTGTAGTGAGCACATTCTTTGTGTGAAAATACTGCGAATGTACATGTGTAGAGAGATATGCCCTTTTGTCATCGTGTCCTAGTCGCAAATGTTTACGGCAAACAACGTGGTATCTAATGCGTTTGGAGCAAATATGAACAATTCCTGTTCGATATTTGCCCTTCCATGGGCGAATGCTTCCGTCGGTTGACAGCTGAAAATCATCATACCGTTTTTGCGCGGCAATATAAGGGATATATTAATAAACCAACCCTAAACGTGCCTTATGTGCTGTTGCGAGTTAAGCAAAGATTCTAGATTGCCGTTATATAAATTGGGACATTATGATGCAGGATTTGTCATTCATGCCAGGCTCATTGATGATTGTGTGAACTGAACAACTGGCACATTTTTATGGTTAGCGCTAGCGACATATTGCATGTGCTTCGCGCTGTACTTTATGCGGTTTCATTCATGTATTTGAGCAAAGTAATTAGATGTTGAATAGGAATTGCTTCAAATGCTGCGTCTTTTGTTATTACTGTACCTAACTTTTATCCTTCATTTTAAGTGCATGCGGTTATTTAGGTGTCACTTGTGGATAATCGAAACAAGGCAATTCGGATTTGAAATCAATAAACTAATAAAAGAATTTGTCAAACACATAACTTGGATGTTTTCCCAAAAAGAAGGCCGGTTTTTGCATTTCTTTGAATAACATGCATTTTAGGGTTTTTCAATAAAATTAAAAGCATAAAATGTATTCACGAACCTACAAAGAATTGGGGAATAAATGACACTAGCGAGTTGCTCGCGCTTAGAGAGTATCGGAATTTGCGAAATTTAAAATTTCCGGCATAGAATTTATGACCTTCTGAAAAGGTCTCCACACTCATATTGATATGAACGACATCTGGACGGAATCCATTTTTGACTGAATATATTGGGTATAAAGGAGGAGTGGTTCAACCAACCGTGAAAGTTTGGCGTAGATAAAGTAGAATCTCTTCAACTACTTAACCGTATCCGAGCTTGATAACTTGAACCAGAGCTGGGACATCAAAACAGCAATGCAAGTGCTGATAAAGCTAAATTTTCGAAGTAAAGACTTTCCCCGTATAAAAATGCGCGATACAGCAATTCTATAAGTATTTATTAAACAGAAGTGTTGAATTAGATCCTTCGCAAGAAAAGCTGGAAAGGGGATTGCGTTTTCGTAATAAAAATTCCATGTTTAGATCATGAAAAAAGTTGTTTATCCAACGGCTGCCTTACTTGCGTTATTTTTATTGCATAGGCGATCATATTCTTGTATAAAGTGGCTATGAGACCATACTCTTGCACTTATGTAAATATTTAGCTAGCTTACAATATTATTATTTGTGTTAGAAAATTGACAAGTTTGCTTACATAGCAATTTGTTCAGTTTCTTTCTTATCACAGTTCTTCTAACATCTATGCAATTAGAATAATTTTTTTACTCCTTCTTATGTGAAACTTTCCAGCTAAGTAAAAATAGTCGGTAAAAATATTTGAATTAAACGTATTTGGAACTGCGAGTAATCGTCATGGTAAGCAGGCTTATTTAAAGGGATATTCAGGTTAAATTTCTTTCCAAAATTGCACTACCTTATAGTAATCAGGCATATTAGGTACAATAAAACTATGTTGTTTTTGGTGAAACCGATTTGTGTTCAATTATTTATTTGTTCTTTTTTCAAGCTTGAGTCTGATCACTGCCTTGGGCATAGTTATACAAGCTCATAGCAAAAACTAAAGGAAAGAGAAGGTAGTGGTATGTGGACATGTACTTTGTTGATCTAGGAGAAAAATAGTGTTGTCACCCAAGGAATAAAATACCCGCATCTTGAGTGCTAAAACTATAAAATAACATGAAAACAATTTGAAAGTTTGCTCTGGCAACTGTTTCAGTGTCTTTGGGTGATTTTGAAGAATTGAAAAAGAACAAAAATAAAGGCAAATATTTGAAAACTGATCATCATCCATTTTTAATACAAAATAGTTCTGTTTATAATTAAACTCGGTGAATTGTAACATACAAGAAAAAATATTTGACTTATTGAAATGTGTTCTCGGAAATATATGTATTAAAGATAGTTATCCGAATATTGGAAATACAGACATACACTTATTCAAGAACTATTTTGTAAAGAAAGTTGGGTTATTTAAGACATATCGGACAAATACAGTCTCACGTACATTATGAGTTTAATGTATACATAATGTTATTTAAGTACATACAGTATGTCAGCCTTTATATTTAATGTTGCGCGTGCGTTCTCAAAACAGCTTCTCGAAAAACTCTTCGAATTGTCTTAGCTTTTAATTAACTGAAGTGTTGCAAGGTCTTGTGATTTGCTCAACCTGTATCTTCAAATAAAACGAACTGGCATGCTCTTACCGAAATTCAATTAACTATTTTATGGTGTGTTCTGGATTACATGTTCTGCCAACCAATTGTTTTTAAATTAAGGACTAAAACTAATTGAAAGCGCGATAACTTTAGTTGGTAGTAAAGTTGATCTAAATAAAACTCCATTTTGAGGCTGACAACATGCAGAAGGTTCCAATACTCAGAACATCTGCATTACTTATCATATTATTTCTCATTACTAAGTATGAAAACAAGCAATATTGTATTTGTTTAGTTAAATAATCAAAGTAACCCATTGCTCTTCTGCATTACTTCACTCTTCTACTGCGGTCCCTATTTAATTATTTATGTCTATAACATCCTCTTCAAGGAAATATGCACTGAGAAGTATACTTAATGAATTATCGTTTGACGTTCTTCTCGATTAAATGAAATGCCAAATTAAACAACCTGAAACTCATTAAATTTCCAAAGTTCTTCCTTAAATAAATTATAGCTGGCGTTGATGCTAACTTGTTTTGATGCTGAAGATAATTACACATGCTGCCTCCAATTAAAGTATAAAAACATAAAATGAATTATAATTATTAATTGATCGTGTTCACTCACGTGCATATACATTTTGAGTACGAACTGAAGTATTTAAATGAAATTCCGATTATGAGGATGATTATTATAAACAATGATTTCAGATTTATTTCGTTGCAGTCTTAGGTTTTTTTAAATATTTTATTGCAGGAGGGGGAGGTCATATTTGGTTTGTATCTTCCAGCTTATCATAATTGAAAATTAATGTTAGCCTTCCCTTACCATACATTTTCCCCCATAGGGCAATTTCCTCGTGCATATTGACTGGCATATTAACTGTGACGCTATTTCTCTTTTGCATCTTAATTCAAATGCATATTTAAGGCAAACATTGTGTGGGAATATGTAAACATCTTCTTTAATAAGACTATAATAAGACACTATAATGCATTAATTATACTTAATGTTATCGGCTTCGTGATTGGAGCCTTAAGCTACGCCTTACATTTATATATGTTCCTTATTTTTTCATCGTTAAAAATGTGACTGACGAAACTGATTAGAAAAATGATGCAATGTATCTTCGCACAACTGAAGTCATCTCACCAAGATGCAGTTTTTATAATGAGCCAGCCACAAAACCGTTGAATACAATTTCGCAATTTTAAATATGTCAAGGAGAGCTCTCAATGGGGCTGTTTGCATTCGTTTTAACTCCTATCTTACATCATCTTTACTTTTAAACGTGCTTAAATCCTCGCGAATCTTCTTAGATGGTTTATATTTTTATGGGACAGTTACAAATAAATATGGGCTGTGTTGAGTCAATTTGATTACCATACTATATAGTGGAATGCATGAATGTAAACACTTCAGCTCTTAGGCAAATTGCCAGGATAATTTATGAATTAAAATCATCACATTCTAACATCAATTTAACTTATAATGTAGACAAGTCATTATTTTAATTTACTAAATTATATAAAACGGTATTTCATCAGAAGGACATCAACTTAAACAACCAATAAATAATCATAAATGATTATCCAAGCTCTAAATATCCCATAAAGTGTGGCCTCAAGATGTGCAGTATCTGTCACGTCAGCAATTATATGCACATGGCATGCATTTGCCATTTACGATAGAATAAATTGGTTGAATTAGATTGATTTTTGTGGTAATTTTGTTGGCGTTATTTTTGTTTGTGCAAGAATTATAAGGGCAATTTAGTTGCTATTTATTACCTTTTCTATCTTCTTGTTAAAACTTTTCCCAAAATTGAAACAGATATTAACGAGCCTTTACGAGCCAAACGACTATGTAAAAGAGTTTTAAAACTGCACTGTCTTCCTTGAACCTTGCAACGGGCTTACGCAATTAAACACAATTTATGGTTTGATAAACCGTTTATTGCACAATCATTCATATTTTAATCCCGATAAATTTGTCAAATTTTAGCATTTGGGGCAATCATAGGGTATATGAATTAAGATTTGTCTTGTTGAAACCCGTAGCAAATGTGATTTTATTGGCAGTACACGCTCAATCAATAATTTAAACTTAAGTTTTATTACCATGTCCCTACGTGCCCCTACAATGCAGACACTTTTCTGCTAAAGTCAGCCGCATCTTAATGGTGCTTGCGTGAAGCCTTCCGTGATGCGAGAATGGCTTTTTATGGTGATCCACCCACGCACTTAAAGTACTCAATCGTAACATCCTCAAAGCAGTCCATGTACGATGGACAATAGCAGTTTCAACGATGATTGAATCGCTACTGCGGTTGAGCTCTTTCGTAAATTTGTTGAGCGAATTTTGTGCCCGCGAGTTGAAATTATCCTCAACATGGCCCTTGGTATATAATAATTAGATGAAAGGGGGTCCGTGCCGTCACCAGGGAGATAAAACGTCACTGCTGAAACCTTTTGACAAATAACAATAGGAAATTGTCGTCACTTTGCACTCGCTTGGTGAGGTGACACGCAGTCATGATGTCAGTGTGGATACGGATGCTTGAGCACGTTGCCACGGCAACCGCTCCATCATTCATGTCCTTACACGTTCAATGATAGGAGAAACTGCGTTTCAACGGATTAGTGAATTTGTCGGTAGAAACCGTGAAATTGTGCCCGTAATTACCAGTCACGCACTTCTTTTTTTTTGTAAATTAGTTGTAAATTCACGCGGTCAGGTGTCATTGAACTACGTGCCAACTTGCAAGTTGTTTTAGATTAATTTGAGGGTAAAAGACCAATGACTCTTATTGCGTCTTATTCCCTCGTTTGCATTTGATGCCAAGCTGTGAATTATGAAAAACGTCTTGTAATGAATGACACCGATTTCGGATGCATTAAAGCGCCATCTGTGGCCGACGTTTCATGAAAACGAAAGTTTAGGGGCGCCATCTGAATGTCATACAGAGCATTCAGAAGAATAGATGCTCCAATTTTAAAAATAAGCACATATGTGCCTGTATTTGAAGACATTTTGATGTTATCATTTTTCAGTTGGTATTATCATCACACGCATTATGCACTACTCCATTCTCAAGCGCATCGCATGACTGATGATGACTAGATATCGCATATCTGGTTGCAGTAAACAAGAAAGAGCAGCGTTGCAAAATTACAACATGATATTGCTCTCACAGTAGTATCATACTTTCTTATACGTTTTTTCAACTACATGTACATCTGTCGTCAGCGAGTACACAACCTTTGATGCACTCAGTAGAAATCAAGTACTACCTTAATACATTTTAATCTAGTTTGTGGCGTAACAGGGATTGCAGGGACCCATCTACAAGTTAATCGGGTCAGGCCTTTTTTTAGAAAAACTGGCTCGTTCTTAAAGTGATAATCACATTTTTAAAGTTTTTAATATTGAAATGTCACTATTTAAAAAATGCATTTGCAATTATTACGAGCGATAAGTATCTAATGGGAGGGAAAAGCTCTTTGACTGTTCTCTAAAATTACATCTCAAATAATGAGCGATACAGATGTATATTTCTCATTATTTGAGAGGTAGTTTTTATCTTTGCTTCTGGTTACTATCATTTATCAAATTTTCAAATATGTCGATATATCTTCATGTGATTTATAAAAAAAAAACTTTGATAGCTACAATGTTTAATTATTACATTATGGGAAAAACAACATCGGTATAATCGCTTTGCTTAGTTGCAAATGTAACTACTGCTTGTACGTGTAAATATACTAATTAATTTATTTGTATCGCTTATTTCAGGTTTGGTCAAACTGGGAGTCCATTGTGTTATCGGACGAAAGGTGGCCATTAAAATTATCAACAGGGAAAAACTCAGTGAATCTGTCCTACAAAAGGTAAATTTTTCATAGTAATGAGATACCAATCAGTAAAATAAACTGTTTGGCCACCAAATTAGAGTAGGTCTTCTGAGGAATGCTATCCGAGAATTTTATCTGTAAACTACTAAAGCAGTTCTTGAGATAAATGGTTCTAACGGATGCCAAACGCCAAAGTTTATAGTATCAATAAGCCATCGCAATTACCCTCGCTACTCTGCTGCAACATGATATTGAATAATAAAAGTATGCCTCATTTATTGTACTATCTTCTGTCACTGTAGAAAAGGTGCACTGTGTCACATTCCGTTTTTTGGCAATGTATAAGAAGTTTATATATTAACAATATATATTTTATATCTTTACGCAATCTAAGTAATCCCGCCGATAAGCCTATAAGCCTTTATTTCGGAGATTAACAGCCACATTGAATATGATCATTAAGTCGCAGGCAACAAATAAAGATTTAGCGAATCACTAACTGTTGTTTAATTGGTGCGGTCCACATTTATGCTAAGAAGTATCACAGTTAACCAGGAGAATTACAATGATTACCTACTTTTTTGCATTTGTTATTGATTTGTCACTCGCTTTTCGGCTTGATCACGCTTTTGTCCTTAATTTGCATTCGTGCCCACATCTTGCTCTTTGTTTCCACGATAATCCCCGTTGGGGATTCTTTTTCCCCAGTTACAGTTGTAATGTTGTGGTTTGCAAGTTGCATTATGCGTTGTTTCATTTAATTGACATTCTCCTTAAATCGGTTAGAGGCATGATAGCCTCTATCCGAAATAAATGCAGCAGATGTTCAGTATTCATTTTTTGCGCTTAGTATTTCTATTAAACAAGAGCGAATGCGCAAAATGAGAAAATTTTAAGTAATTGAGATTGTGGCTCGTGTAAGCATTCATAATATCTAAAGTTTAAGTAAAATTGATAAATATTTCGCTGAAAGTAATTTATTAGTATATTTATTGTAATAACACTTTAAATAAATATCTGGATGCAAAAATTTACTTAAATTTTAACGATTGATTATAAATAATCAAATTATAAATAAATCAAAATCTCTAAATTACCAAATGCAAACGCTTTCGTTATAATGATTATAAGGCGGCTAATTTAATTTTGCTTCAGTCAAAAGCATCTTGAAGTTTTAGCAAATATATTTGTTACGCCCTGTAGTCTTTCCTTCCAAGTTCTTCATAATGATTGTTTTTTCATAATGATTTAATGATGTCTTTTGCCCTGGCCCTGCATTCTTACGGTACTTCCTGCTTTAAATGAATTTTAAAAGGGGCGAATTCTTTTTCACACAACAGGCATATTTGCAGATAATGACATTTTTGATGGCAATTCACGGTCGCAAGTGTCACGTTCAGCTGCGGTACACTTCCTATTAAGTTTGCTCATAAACCGAGTCGCACTTCTACTGTGTGCCCATTAGTTACCATCCAATACCGAAGGAATAATAGGGTTTTCCATGCGCTTTTTGGAAGCTGAATCACTCAATTACATTTTGAATGGAGTTTTTAGGCCAAGATTTTGCATTTTATTACATCGTCACAACTCTCCATTACGTTTTTTTGTTAGAAATAATCCACTATCTTTGGCGAATATTTCTGCGCTTGCTGCTAGGAAGAGTATGTTCGTGTAATATGTCCACGTAAGCTAGTCCCAGCGAACATTTAGCAGAATTAAATTGATAATCGATGTTTATTGCGCGATGCATGCGTTTATACAATCGCTTCATCTTAAATGGGATGCCTTGTTTAACACAATCTTCCTCAAGCCTGATTTCTTTGGAATTTTTACCTCGGTTTTTACCTAGGAATACGTACGCTCCTGGAAGTGGAAATTGGTTTTCCTTTATTATACAATGTACCTCACCTTCGTAGACTCTTATTTCCATTAAGAGTTTTAGATGAAACCATACTAAGCAAATATTTAAACTTTTTCAACTGATATATATATTCACTGTACTTGTACATATACGCAATGGGAAAGGCAGAGAGGGATTTATACACTTTTGGATCACGTCCAATACTAGCAACGAATGTACTTGTACAATCAAACGTTACTCTGATTTTCTCTCTCGCTAACCTACTTGAAAATAAAATCAAGAAAGGTCATGGTGTAATGATCACATCAAAAAGTATACAATCGAAAAATTATGCTCCAAACCCAATTCCCAAAAGTCAGAAATAATGTATAAAATTTTGGACAAAGGTTGATGATGAAACATTCAAACGTAGTACTTAAAGCCCGATTAAAAATATCCAAATGGTATGACGTTTCCCATCTAACCATGCACTGTTTCTGGTGCGGATGTAATCGATACGTGCATATGAAAGCATGTATTGTGATACGATGCGCCACAAAATTTCGCTTGCTTGGATGCGTAACATCTTGCATCAACGACATCCAATTCAAAGTCAAATTCAGCCGCTGTGCAAGCTTTGAAAAAGTATTAGACACGGCGACGGCACCAAAGAATAATAAAATCAATACATGACTACACCGCTAATATGACTTTTCTTTAATACCGAATCGATTTTTGTCAGATTTTTCAGATGCTATATTAAGCTGTCTTAATTGACAAAAATAATGCAATCCTCAGTCGACCTATTGTGTCAGTTGGCAAAGGCTCTCAGTTTTTTGTTGTGTTTGCAGTGTTCTAATTGTTTTCATGATGCAGGTGGAAAGAGAAATCGCCATTATGAAACTTATTGAGCATCCGCACGTGCTGTCGTTAACGGATGTGTATGAAAATAAAAAATATCTGTAAGTGGTCAAATGAAACTTTATTTGAAATATAACTCTCAGAAAACACAATAAATTAATTGATTCTTATCATTTGGCATTGTGAAGCTTCATTTAATTTAACTGATTTCGGACTATCAATGCGTTGTTCATCAGAGTGATCTCTTCGATTGATCAGTGTCAATCGATAATTACTACGTTGTTAAATCTATATCCTCTCATTATCTTCTTGACAGGTATCTCGTATTAGAACATGTATCAGGAGGCGAACTATTTGATTATTTAGTGAAAAAAGGACGGCTTACCCCGAAAGAAGCTCGCAGGTTTTTTCGGCAAATCATTTCCGCTTTGGATTTTTGTCACAGTCATTCCATATGGTAAGTTTATTGTATTTTACGTAATCATTTCAAATTAATGCTGTAATTTTAGGATGACTTTCCGTTTTAATAAAATTGTCAGACGGATACCATTAAGATTGCGGCCGTTCTCAGTGTTCGATTATTAATAATCAGTAATAGCAATTATTATCTCTGCTTCATAATCATTAATTAAAATGACGATCAGCTGGATAAAGCTTAAGATTACAGTACATAGAAAGGTCCACTTATCTTCCTAATTTAAATTCGATAGTACGCAATATTTTAAATCATGCATTTTTTCGCTTTTTATTTCAGCCACAGAGATTTAAAGCCGGAAAATCTGCTGCTGGACGAAAAAAATAACATTCGAATAGCGGATTTTGGGATGGCTTCCTTGCAACCAGAAGGCTCGTTGCTTGAAACCAGTTGTGGTTCACCTCATTATGCTTGTCCGGAAGTGATTAGGGTGAGTTCCGACTCATTAAGTCGCTTTAGGGTAATGGTCGATTTGCTCTCGTTTGAACGCTTTGCCTCGCCAAATCCCCAGCACTCTGCTGAGTAGTAACCCATTGCCCGTGGCCCATTATAAATCCCAATTTATAGTCCTGGATTAAAAATTGGACGGAGCATGTGGAGAAAAATACCGCTCGTAATTCCTTAATTGAACTGAACAACGGTGCGACTGTATGAACCTTTCCTTCCTCAGTCATCGGAATTTTGCAGTGCAATAAACCCTTCTAACAAATAGGCGTTGTCCGTACAGGGATGATGATAATAGCGTGGATGTCATCCATTCCTCGATGAGTGTAAAATATCGACTCGTTTCGGTACCTGTTCTAACTTCAAATGAAACCAGCAATGCTGCTATCGGAACTTGGTCAAAACAATTGACGGTTTAATTTATTTCTGCTCAGGGGGAGAAATACGATGGCCGCCGAGCTGACGTCTGGAGCTGCGGGGTTATTCTGTATGCACTGTTAGTGGTAATTATCACCAGTTTATTAACTCCAAGCATTTTCAATTTTGAAGTGAATGCAGAACACGTAGGTATATTCAATATTTTTATCGCGAAGCACTCTGTTGCATTATTTTCTAAAGCTAACCCCTGCTTCGACGTAGTCTCTGTAAGTTAATGACGGGAAATTAATCGATCATCGTGACTAAATTGCACATCGTTCACTTACAGGGTGCCTTACCTTTTGACGATGATAACCTGCGCCAGCTGCTAGAGAAAGTTAAGCGTGGGGTCTTCCACATTCCACATTTTGTGCCACCGGATTGCCAGAATCTTTTGAGGGGCATGATCGAAGTTAACCCTGAAAAAAGATTTGCTGTGAGTAAAACAGTTTGTCACCTCTCCCCTTTAGTTGGGCAATCACTTCTGGCATGGTTACACTAAGAGATAGCCTGCTTCCGGTGAAAATAGATAAAGCGTAAACATAAAAGTGCATCGAAGGGGGCTGTTTTCAAAAAAATAAACAATGAAGGCAGAAATTTTCTAACAATGTTAAATGTTGGTGCACTCGTATGTACCTAACCGATTAATGTTCGTAATGGCTAAATTGATATTCTAAATCCTGTTTTAGCTGACGGAAATCCACAGGCATCCGTGGGTCATGGCGTAAGTGTTTCTTTAGTTTAATTTCGTTGTTTAATTTTGAAAACTGGCCTGTTTTCAGCTTGGTCTTATTTTAAATAATTTGTGTTGTTTTTGTACTCTGCGGGGCTTCTCGTTTAAACACGCTATTCGCCAGTTTTTTATTGTTGATTATTCTCTTGATTTTCCTGTTTTGGGGTCGTTGCTTTTCGATTTGCTTTGTAAATTCATGGCGCAAGTCCACTTTGGAAAGAGATACTCAACTGGCGCAGTGTCAATTCTCCCTACAGGGGCAGCAAAAGCGACATGGAGTTGGAGATTCCAATGATGCAAGTGGTCCAAGTAAGTTGGACGCAATCTAGTCTTATCGCTCTCTGTCCCGTCGATTTGCTTTAACTATCCACTTATAGAGAATTATGAGGTAGTTCGGCTTAACGAGCCAAATATAAAACCTAGTTCTTAGTTTAATTAATACGTTTTGTGAGAAAAAGAGTAGGCAATAGCTCGGTTTTGGACGTAGCTGTTGAGGCGACCTTTTGTTAAATTAAGAGCAATAAATCAAGTATTTCTACGTGAAATAAGTGGATCCCAAAGAAAACCTTTCCTCACAGACTCACATCATCCCAGCGGTGGAGGCGGTCGATCCAGACGTGCTCCAGAGCATGACCTCACTGGGGTGCTTCCGAGACAAAGAAAAGCTCATCCAAGAGTTGCTCAGTTCCAAGTAAGTCACTAAGCATTTTATAATGATGTCATTGATTTCCGGAACAGTATATAGGAATAACAGACAAATAATGCACTGTAGTAAAACGAGTATTGTGTCTAACATTTTAAAGATGAAGGCTTGGGGTAGTAATAATTTTTGGTACACTTTGTTGCTATGCACAAAATAAATTCCGCCATTTAACCTTGTCTATTAATTTAACTATTAACCTGAGTTTAATTTACCTAATTCTACAGTGTATGTATTACCACTCGATATTGCACATTTACGATCAGTTAATCTGTATGGACAGAGATCATTCATGCCTTTGTTATTTCTTCTTTATTCTTTTATTTTTAACTCAAAAATTCGACAGCGATTTCTGTATTGCAACTAGTCCAAACAATTCTATTGTTGCAATTAAAGCTTTTAACTTGAAAACTGGTGCTGATAGGCGGAGTTGTGAATAACTTATTTAGTAAATTTAGGTTGTTGGTGAATCACATACATTAGATTTTAAACATTAATTAAACTGTATCAAGCAATTAAAAATTATATTAACTAGAACTTACTAAACTATTTCATAGATTAAATTCATTTCTAAACTAAAGATTTCTGTTTTATTATATAATTTTTTTCTAATCTGATCATTATTTGCATCATATTTACGTCGTGCACCACAAGGTGAAATTTGGATAAATTTAGGATACAATTTATGTTAGTTTTTCGAATATAAAATTAATATTACAACTATCTTAAAACACGATGTTATGCTAGTCTGAAGTTTATTTTATAAGTTTTTTTTAGACATGGCTTAATCTTTTTTGCACAGCCACAACACGGAGAAGGTGATCTACTTCCTATTGTTGGATAGGAAAAAGCGGAAACCCAGTTACGAGGATGAAACGGAGGTCATCATCAGGAATCGGTCCGAATCAGGTCGAAGCGCAGCTGACCCACCTAGAAAAAGGGTGGACACGTGTCAGGTGAATGGCAAAGCAGGCCCGAGGTACTCCTTTGACCTTCTCAGCGAAGGGTCACCACTCACGCCAAGACGTGCATTACACAGGTTAGGGAGATCATCGAGATTCCCTGCATCTTTATCGCATATTGTGGTTTTGGCTGTGCATTCGAACCACTTATGTTTGTTTTATTATAAGAAATACGAGGCGTGGCAGCGGAAGTCTGCATCCCAGCTACCCAACGAGTCCGAATCCTTCCCCATTGAATAGTCCCAAACTCACTCCAAGAGGGACTCCAGAAGAAAGTCCTCTCAATACTCCACCTGGGTCACCTGCCCTCACTCAATACCCACACTGGAGGACGAGGCTCAATACTATTAAAAATAGCTTTTTAGGAAGTCCCAGATTCCATAGGAGAAAAATGCAAAGTGAGTTTAATCTAGTTTTTTAGTTTTACTTGATAATTACACGGTATAGAGTGGACCGAACTCTTATTTTTTTTCAGCGCCATCTGCATCTGAAGAAGTCAATTTAACGCCTGAATCGTCCCCAGAGTAAGAAATTCCCATTATTTATACACAAGTGATAGAAGTATTTTTAATTTAAATTAATTATCTGCATATTTTTTTCTATAGATTGACGAAGAAGTCATGGTTTGGAAGTTTGATGGGAACAGAAAGAGACGAAACCTATGCCATTATCGTTCATGACAAACCTCTCAGCACTGTCAAAGCCGATCTAATACACGCGTTCTTATCCGTACGTCAAAATGGAATGTACGTTTTAGAAATTCATGAACACTTCCAATTATTTTCAATCTCACTGCTTCTGTTATAGATTTCCGATTTGAGTCACAGCGTTACTTCCCCCATGTCCTTCCGTGTGGAATACAAACGAGGAGCAACTGGACCAACGATGTTCCAGAGGAATGTTCGTCTACAGGTAGACATTACTCAAGCTAACAATGGAAGAATGTTGGCTGGGAGCAACCAAAGCGTGAGCGTGGATGTTCCCGCTATCTATTGTATCAATTTTACATTGATATCAGGTAAATATACTCTTTGAAAGATGCACTCATATTAGCGTTTGGATTTGATCGACATGAGATTTTTTATTCCATGATTAAAATGTGTATTTATTATTCCTGTTTGCGATGAATTTTGGATGCTTTAACGTTCAAAGTTATCTTCATCTCAGTTTCTTTTTCTTGAACATGATTTTGTTAATCATGGGATGTGACCTTGGGTAAAATCTTACGCAAATAACGGAATAAAATATTTTATCACAGATGAGAAATTTCAAAGAAATTCAAAATGTAACAACGTATTTATCTAATTGCAGGTAACATTCGTCGGTTTAAACGCATATGCGAACATATTCAAAGCCAAGTGTTGTCGAGGCGACCTCCAACTTCGCCAAGAACTTACCGCAAATTTAATACTGAATTAAGCGAAAGCTCTTCGTGTGGATCGGATAGATCGGATAGGCTTTCACCTACTCCAATGCATAGCTTAGTAAGTTGACTACATCACTTTTTCATTATATTGTGGAATGTGCTGCTTTTTACTAAAGTATTTCGGCGATTGAAACTGCTGGATTCTGAGGATACTTGCGAGTAATCTACGGTAAATGATTGTGCGGGGTACAGAATTGAAGTGAAGCTATTGCTTGCCCGTAATATGTAAGGTCATATACGAGCAGCTTTGATGAAAAAAGATGATCATCGTTACAAAATTGCTGATCAATTTGTGCAATCGCCAAGTTCTGTATTGGAGATCGTTTCATCTGTAGGAAAATGTTTTCAGTATAGCTTCGTGAGAAACTTTACAATGATTCTAATTTTTTAAAAACGGCAAAGAATTTTTTCTGAAAATGCTGTCATAAAACATATTAAATTTGAAGTAATTTATATTTGTGTAAAGTTGGAAACATTTGTACCATCTGAAATGTAACCACATCAAATAAAACTAGCTGATGTACAGCATACAAGGGGAAATATGATAACTTAAAAAAAATATTAACGAAAAAGTTTTAAAAAGCGAAGACAAAAATAATGAATTGTTATTGTCGTTGTTTGTTTTTAATGGCATGCTTAATTCAACATCTTTCAATCTAGCAATCATTTTTCACTGATAGTCCATTCCCAAAAGTTTTACTGAGACCCATACAACTCAAATTTATCCATTCCTACCTTTCAGGATAGGTAGATATAACATCGTTGATATAGTGTACATGTAAGTTTAATTCAATTGTTGTAGATATTTAAAAGAATTAACATTTAAACATGTCAAAAACATATTTTGCACACTACTGACACATCATTTTTGTTCAGAACCCTCATGCCCCGTTTTGACAACGGCAAAAGTGTTCGTTAAAGAGAAGTTCTGCAAATTGTGCAAATTATTTACGGTATATTTAATAAATGCTTTTTTAAAAAAAAAAGCAGTCAGCAAAGCAATGGTCATCTAACCCTGTTTGTATCTTTAATTCAGTTCAGTTATTACAATGTTGTATAATATGATATTCATTTGAACTATTTGTAGACCGATACCGAAGACTGCACAGCGGGCTTAGATAATTACGAAAAGGATAGGCAGAAATTGCCCACAAGGCAGCGTTCCGAATGTCGCAATTTGGTGAATGGTCGCCGCAATTCCGTCGATCCTAAAGTCCCTAGGGACAAAGTCTGACATCTTGTGCTATTATTTAACTTACAAATTTTCAAGATGTTTTCAGCACGGAAATATTCAACGCAGTTCAATTATTGACAATTGAAGGCTCGGCCATGAAGGCTTATTCATTGTTAAGTTTTTTCTACATGATGGACTTGAATTCAAGCTGGGTTTGTGCAATGGAAATACCGGGAGGTTCCCTTCCGAAGATCACCACCTGCCTAGTGTTCCGCCGGAAGTCAACTCGGTCTAGCCACTCCTGGTCAAGAGAGAAAGCCAGGGTCATCCTAGTGTGGCTTGCAAGGGGTCAAAAGTCAGCGGTGGGGTTAAAATAATTGAAAATTGAAGTAATGGAAATGCTGCAAATTGAACAAAACACCAATTTAACCAAACTAAACGTAATTTCAATTTATGTACTTTAGTTTGCTGTCGTCACTGTTCCTTAGTATACTTATTGGTCTAGGCCTTATTGAGCTACATGTATTAAGTGCCTAGCATTTCTGCCATATGGAACAGTGGAAAATCATAATTTACAAATCTCTCTTCACATTTCCTCTGGCATCGAACACAAAATCATACGCAGGTTGTCTTTACAAAGGCACACATATAACTTTAGTTTTGCTGTTGCTAAAAGGTGTTTAGTTCGTATTATTTGAAAGACCTCCCATACTTCTAATATTTCAAAAGCTTTTTAACCAAACCATTGGCTACGTGCAATAAATATCGTTAATTTAGGAAATTATGGATCCCGTTGATATCCATAACATTCTAGTGATATAGCTTCTCGCAATTTCCCGTTTGAATTCATTGAGTTTTATTTTTTTATTGCAGTGTATAGTATTGCTACCACCATTTAAAAGAGTGTCTCTTTTCATTCAGGTAACTGCCCTTTTGTGTGCGAGCATTCAGACGTTTTATTCTGTCTGCCTAAGCACACGTACATTCCATCAAATACAAGTAGATTTGTTTCAGTTTTAATTATTTTTGTGTATTGGTCTTCCTAGTTGACCTAATGCATTTGCTTGCCATCCACCATCGACCTCAGTAATTCTGCCAAAAGGGGATTTATATTTCAATGTTTTAATTGGAATTTTATCTAATCAATTAAACGTTTCTCATTAGAGCTAGGATTAAGTGTGACGACAAATATGTTATCTGGGTATTTTGTTCGCGTCTTAGGCAGGTCATGAAATCCAGGAACAGGGTTTTTCGCTCAAAATTGCCTAAATCTTGCAGCCATTCCAAAACACGACAAAATCATGATTCAAATTTTAAACGCCTGAAGCAGTTACATCTGCTTATCTTGGTTGGATTTCGTTCAGGTGGGATGTTGGGGACATCATGTTGCATATTTCTGTTTAAACACACATGCTTATTCATTGGCAATTTTTTGCACTGGCATGCCAAGTTTGTCGATGGTTTAATGAGCATTCTAAAAGCCACTTTGCTTGAGTTAGACTTTAATTATGTAGTGTACCCCGAATGTTCTATCAGAAGAGAAAGAACGGTTTTAAAGGTTCCAAAATTGTGGTTACGAAATATGGTGGTGAATAGTGAATATGCAGAGAATACAGATGTGATTCTATATACTCGTATATCAGGCAAATCAGCATAATTCCGTAAGTTTGGACAAAACCGTACTATGTGTAATGAAGTAGTGAATTTTTAATCAATCATTTAAAGGATTCACAAAATGTTGACTTTCTGAGATTATTGCATAAATGGCATGATATATCAGTGATGTAAGATACCTAGAGGAGTCAACACAAGAAACATGCATTTGTTTGTTAAAGAGCTGAGCTTTCGATATATTGACCATGTTCACCATTTCCATTTAATTTAGAAGCTGAAAAAGATGTATTTTAATCTGCGATAGTAATGGAGATGGCAGACTTTTGCATTGTAATAAACTTAAAATTGAATGGAGTTTGGTACATTCAGTCATTAATATGACTGTCAAATCATGTTCCCGTGCATTTCTGTTGACATTTTTTTACAATTACTTCATTTCCTCATAAAGAATCGCACGCTAGTTTTATTATTTTTGCTATCAAATTAAAACAACTTCTGTTTTCTAAAGGCCTGTGGTATCAAATAGTATGTTAGGGTAATTGTTGACAAATTTATATGAAAAGTCGACCGGCCATGCACTCACTAAACTGAATATTATTCACGTTTGCAAATGTACGAAATACAGATGTCTATTACATTATCTATCATAGATAAGCTATTGATAAGCTGAGTATGACACCTCTAGAAAATAAATTAGACCGTATACCACAGTTATGGAGGGGATCGAGGCGAGGCTACTGATTTGAATTATGAATTCTGAAACTTAAATAAGAAATGCAGCACACTAGTGAAAAAGTTACGGTTAACTGTTATGTGGCGTGTATGTGCTTAAGCGTGTAATTGACGAAGGTTTACGTTTTATTTGGAGCAAATTGAAATTTGATATCCAAAATTCAACTTAATTATCTATTATAATATCAGTGGTACAATTGTGGGTGAATTGATAAACCGAGTATATTGTAAATCTTCTTGCAATGCCATTTTCAACATTCTGAATTGTCATCATTAAATAAAACATTTAAACGAGTTTGACAAGTACTTATTTGATGCAATTACTAATTATAACAACAATGGTCCAGTTGCAATGCAGTGTATGAAATTAAAAAAATTATAAATTATCGCTAAAATAAAAAAAAATTATCATCCTGACTAGAATGCTGTAATTGGAATACATTGACATACATTGCTGTTGCATACATGTATTAGTAATTTATGAAATAAGCTCATAAGTTAATTCCATTTGCTTAAACGAGAACTTTTATGCAAAATGTGTTTTTCCTGTTATTGATAATGCACAAATTGCGTAGTACCTATGGACACCTTTTGCAAGTTTTTTAGACAAGATTAACTTTGGAACAAAATTATCCAATTTAAATGTTTAAATACATGCAGAGATTTACAAACCCTACTGAAGTTCTCACAATTAAGGAAATTAAGATGCTGTGAAAATTATGTATCGATTGTGAGCCATAAAACATTGTTTTCGTTCCTTGTCCTTGAAAGAAATGAATAATGTTGTAATCCAATGTGCGACAAATGCTAACGTTTATGAAAGTGTTTGTAAAGAGAGTAAATTAGTCATCTCCAAATTATTATTGAATTACTAAATTAACCCAATGTGCTAAATTGGGTACCTCTTATGAGGATATTTACCTGCTTATCCATATTATAATAGGCTTTCTTTTCTTTGTTAATTTCCAAAAAAGATCTATTGTTTATATGTATAGGTGTCAACCAATGGCATTGTAAAAATGAAGTCCAAAAAAAACGCATTTACCCAAAGGTGACGTTTCAGTGCATTATTCTTAACTTGTGCTGTACTATAAAATTGCATTTTATTTTAGCATTCAACATTTAATTCTGCTTTCAAATAAAGGACGATTGAATTACATGTAGCTAGGTATTGACTGGTCACACTTCCATTAAGAAATAAGTCCCTCACTGTACTGTGCATGTACATAGATCTGTTATCTTTAATTAATCCATTGTAAGTATATGAAGATTTATAGAAATTAAAAGCTATTCACATGCTGATATTAGAGTGGACAATTTAAGTTATTTCGCCCATTTTTCTTTAAAGTAATGCTGACTTGTCTCCGTACCTTCAACGACATGCACCAGCATGCTCTTACACCCAGGTCCCTTAAAACGGAATAAACAACAAGAAAACGGAACATAGTAAGTTGCTAAACATTAAATTTTACTTGAGTGTAAATAAAATCGAAAATTTAAGCCGTACAGAGAATCTATATTGTACAATTAGTTTTTATCATAAAATACGCTGGCGGATTTTATTTCCAATCATGGAATGTTTCTTTTAGGAACTACATGAACATGTATATTCAAGAGGAGGGTTGTTCATGCATATTCCATCAATAATTGGTATTCGTGCTAAAAGGAAATAAAAGTGCTGCGTGCACTCGAATATAAAGCGATATTATTGAACGAAAGGTAGAACAATTTACTAAATGTGCAACTATTAATAATGTTCTCAGTAGCATACTTTTGGCAGGTACTTGAACTATGGAGAGGGTTTATTCCATTAAATGGCTGATTGCATTTGTTATTTGATAAAAAAAAAGGACGTACACCTAAATTACTTGTTCTGAATTGCAATAAAATGATTTTAAAAATAATGTCTAAAATAATGATATTCATAAAAGAGAATGAATTTTACCTTTAAACTTTCATATGTTTATTTGTTATTAAGAAATACTGCTTATTTTGCGATATCCAAATACCTACCCTCGAAAGATTTCAGTAGAATTAATTTTGCAGATTTCGCTGAATAGGGTGGATAATGTAATGTAAAGCGTGCATCACGAAATAATTTTTGTCGCGTACGATTTATTTTAAATGTATTTAGTATCGAAAACCAAGTTCGTAAAAAAATGAAAACTACGTTTTCCAATATATAACTTGGACTATAGGGGCGAAGTCTAGTCAGAAATAAGTCTTTTTTATCGAGCTAAACTGGTGCACATTTGATTGCATTTTCAGCATGTGTGTCGATAATTCATACATCAAAATTGGGGGGGTCGTTTAATAATATGTTAAACGTGGTCATTATTTTGGCAGCCAGTTGCTATAGGAAATAATTTGTTGACACTAAAACGAGATGTGTCAACATGAATGCGTGTTTAATAAAACACTTGAGGCGATGCTTGTCAGCCTAGATCGAATCTCATAATTGAACAATGGTGAAGGTAAGACTCAGATTCTTGTTTTTTCAAAGGCAGTTCGTTTCAGATTTTTGGCTGTTCGTTTAGCATTGTTCATGTTACTTTTAAAAATCAGCATAAAAGATTAAACTTCCCAAGTTGTATTAACTGGGATATTTATTTTTGAAAATCACGTTTGTGATTTTTCAAATATTCTTGTAAAAATGCCATCATGCACATATGGATTTAAATATGTAAATGACCAAACCCTGTGAAACCCTGTGGATATTGTAAAATTGTAATAATTTTTCGATATCTTTATATCTTTAATCAATCGTATTTTTGATCATAAAAAATGGATATTTCATGCATCTCATAATGTTAAACATACATTTGACAATATTAGCAGATTTCTTAAAAGAAGTCAAAAACATGAATTGTAAATTCATAAGATTTTCATTTTAATATGTATCAAAAAGGTGACCGTTTAAATTATTTAATTTGTTATAGAAAATGTTTTCAGCACGCAAACGTGCTGCGAAAAACGTAAATATTAAACACATTGGTCTTTGGACTACGGACGAGACGACATGTGGGAAAGTTGCTAGAGAGCCTTTACACTATCAAGAGTTTGACTATTTTGAGGGTAAGTCATCAATATTACAATGCAGTATGTGTAGTCAAAAAGACAAGTATTGCACTAATTTTTCATAAAATGTAAATGTTTACGCCCGTAGATGATCATGGTTCAGTTCCAAGAAAGGACTTGAACGATTTTTTTAATCGTACTACGATATCGGGAATGATTCAAATAGGAACAAGAAGAAGCTTAAAATGGAAGATATTTTGGTTGATAATTTCTCTTTCTGGTCTCGCAATGTCACTTTATCAAAGTAAAGATGTTCTCACAGATTTTATCGGGTAAGAAGAAAACTAGTATTTTGGCTAAATCTCATCCTATTTCCCAGTTAAATTCACTTTGCAGATATTATCTTGTGTAAATCGTGTAAGTAAATTGATAAAGAAATGCCAATCTTATCCCTAATGAAGTATATTTTATATAGTATGTACTAGTGCATACCAAATTAATAATACGCTATAGTGGCATAGATTTAAACTTAATGAAACTTAATGTTTCTTCCAAAATTATCATTTTCGCAAAAAATAACGACAACACGGATTATTTTCAGCAACGTGGTTCATAATGTTTGATTTTTACTGTGGCATTTATCGAACAATAAATGAAAAACATTATCATAAAACTCGTAAATGTGACTTAATCTCCTAGCATTCATTTTAAAATTTTCCTTATTTTTTAAAATAAGTCTAGTGCACTATAACAAAATATCAGTGTTCATCACTGATTCTAGTAAAATAATAACTTACATACAGTGCATGTATTTGGTCAGCCTTAAGTAAATATAGACCGAAAAGGGTTGTTGATTTAAACAATTGCATCAGATCTTTAGCAAAAAATAGAAACAATGCTTCCGTGTTAATTTCATTTTTTTATTACAATAGAGATCGTACCATCCAGTCTATTCTCTACAGAAATATAAGAAAAGTCCCATTTCCTTCCCTGACTTTGTGCACAAATGTAAGGATTACCTACCTTAAGAAAAGCACGTCACAAGAGATCGCGGAAGTGCTGTGCCCTGGAGGGACCTTAGAAGGCTGCTTTAGAACGGGCAATACCAACAATAAATTTAGCAACGTAAATTCGATCATTTTTATTGCATAATTACGTACATAAATGCGTTTGAAATATACCTATTCAATTCGTGTTGCAGTTTGATAGTGACGAAATAGAAATTTTAACGGAACTATTGAAGCTCCAATCTAACTATACTTCGCTAGAGAGAATGGTGAAATTTTACACCAAGCCACCGCTATTCATCAGTAACTGCTCATGGAAGGGAACAAAATGCGATTACAAGTGAGGTGATCAGGATCTTGCGTAGATGCAACGTCGTACGAAACTAATTCTTCCTAAATTATTTCTTTTTAGTAACTCTAAAATATTTCATTTTTTCAATAATTTACTTCGAGGCAATTGCGTGACTTTCAACATGGGACTAGACACGCAACTGGACGGTGTCGAAAATCGAGGTATAATTTCCAGATAAACTCTCGGAAGAATTTTTACATTGATTTTAATAAATAAGACATCTATCTTCTTGCCCGTAGAATTTGTCATTGAACTAGCGATGATTCGTCTCAGCAGAAAGCTGAAATTTAACTTTATATCCTCCTCCTATTGGGTTCACTCTGCTGGAACAGCACCGGCACTGCACTCTGAAAATGCCGGATCTATGTTTCCTGGGGACAAACTACGGATTGAATTTAACATTGTAAGATGCACTTTACTGACATCTTTTAGACCTGTATAGAGTTGTTTTCCATTGCTTGTCTTCACCCAAATGAATTTCTCTTCAGCCATCTAGATGTAGACACTAGACAAGTTTTTAAATCTCAGACATTTTTGTCTTTTTTGTAGCAAAACCACAGCCGAACTGAATCGAAATCGTGTGTTTCAGCATGGAAGAAAAGATACAGGAAACAAAATGTCTATTACACCGATGAATTTCCATATATATACGATCAAGCGGTAAGAATTTCAAAGCCATTCTCCTAGGCAGCCATATTGATTCAAAAAAGCAGAAAGAGAGAAACTGAGTTGCCAGACCGTGTTCGATAGCATTCCTAAGTTTAATTCAGGGCGTTTATATAGTTTTTAACCTACATGTATATCTTTCTCGGCATTGGCTTTAGAAAATAACTAAGTGATTTTTTTATGAATGGAAATTTATAAAGTATCAATACTTTTTTTAATCGATCAGGGGAAGTTCAGCGGTGTTACGAAATGTCCAGCTAAGGTTACTACTTATAAATATCAACATTACTTTTAAGAAATATGATAAAATGTAAAATACAGAGTTTATCTACATGTGAAAGATTCAGGATATGCAAGGTTTAATTAGCCGTTCTAATTTTAACTTTCATCATTTGATAAACATGAGCTTTACTTGTTTGCCAGCGGTAAGGGGCTCAGGGTACTGGCATCTGGTGTGTTTTTATTCAAATAAGTCCTATTTGACAGAATTGCATTTTTAAAATGGAAAATGACGAAGCCCTAAAGCGTCGTTGTTACCATGCAAGCGTACCTCATCATGACCTCTACTCCAAATTACAAGAGGAAGATAGCAACCTAACTGTTACCATGGGTGGGTTCTTCTTCACTCTGTAGCTTGAATTTAATACCATTATAGTTTAAGAGTCTAACTGTTTATTTTTTAAGATCAATTTCGAGAATGCGCAGGTTTAACTGACGAAATATCCGATCGCTTTAGAGAAATCTGCAAACCTTCTTGCTCGTAAGAATCTCTATTGATTTTCCTAATCAGTTTCATTTTGATAAATTCCTTTTTTAAATACGTTTGAACATACAGGGAGCTGTCTGTCAAAACAAGCATAAATTCAATTTCTTTGATTCTTGAGGTAAGTTAAATGAATGAGGATATGAATGAAATTGTTAAAGAAACACATTTTTTAAAATAAAATTATTGTAATTTTACTTCAAAGAATCTTGTTGAGGAATCAATTTTGGAGGACGACAACACGACAAAAAGTAGTGAAAGAATAAATTTGGCGTAAGCTATTCTAAATACTCAAATCAGCACGTTGAAATCTAAAATCACAAAGAAAATATCAATTACGTTCGAACGATTTAATGAGCGAACTGCAAATATGTCATTGTGTATATTTAGTATGCATGCCCATAGTTAAACAAGCTGTTAATACTCTCTAGTGAACCTACACTATATTATTCTAAAATGTTGCATATATTTCTATTTTGAAGCGAAATTCTTCGAAATCGGACCTCGGCCTTACTTCAACTCACGCCCGCAGATAACATCATTGAAGACGTGATAGAAGACTACAAATATTCAGTGAGTAATTGCATTTATTTTATTTCCTCATCTGATTACGTGAGGGTAACACAATTTTTTCATAAAGGTTGCCGATTTTCTGGGGATTTTGGGTGGAAACTTTGGGTTATGGATTGGCGTCAGCGTAATTTCATTGGCTGAACTGGTGGAGCTGTTTTACATGCTGGGCAGATGCGCCAGGGAAATATGCAAGTTAAGGAAAGAAGATAAAGATAGTAAATTAAATTCAGCGATCCCATTGTACTCGATAGAAATCAAGAAAAGAGAGAATTTACGGCAAAGAAAGGCGATCAACACCTTCAAGTAGTCGTTAATTCCTCATCACCGTAATAAGGCTGAGCAAAAATTGCCCACTATGCAAAAATGTTTATTCGCAGATTTTTGTTTCAAATTCTTATTAAGAATGTTTCATTCATTTTTCCCAGCGTAGAATTGGCCGTCTATTACAGTAGGATCTGATATATTTTGTATAATTTGAATATGACACCTTTATTTATAAAAATATTTAATAAACTTTCCGAAAACGTTTTTTTTTCCTGCAATAAAACCTCCAAAGATGGGCACCAGCGGTTGCTTAACAGATTGTTTTGCATGTTTATTAAATTGTTAGCATTTATATTAAGTATTTGAAGCAAAAATGTGTAATTATTTGCATGCTGGCCATCCGTTTGATTCGGCCTATACAGCAAGCTTGAAAACTGCTTACGAACTTCGAGAAAGTAATTCAAATCCACTGAACAATAACATTAGCCACAACAATTCCTAGTCACGTAAGCTTTGACTTTTAGATTTCATCAATTTTCTCACGAGTACCAAATTGACTGCCTCTTACATTCACAGTTAATTAATTACGCAATATTACTCGCCTGAGGCACACAATACGAAAAGATGAGTTCTATAATGTTTGAGCGAATTTTGTGAAACGGCTTAATTTAGATAGATCTATACATTTTATGTAGGCAACGTAGCGATCTAAAATATTTCTTAACACTACTATACAAACGCAACGTGAATTATTTTCACTTTGTTTTCAAATTAAAAACCTGAAATAGTTCACCCGTAAATAAACTTATTCATCTTCATAATCAGTAATTCATGTATTTGAATATTAATTTGGAACTAAGATCTCTTTCTGGAATTAGTAGTAAATATTTTTCACAACAAAAAAAATTGATTAGCGTGATATTTTCATAAAACACTTTATTATCTCTCTCAAATATCGTCGGCCGTTCGGACTCAGCATAAATAATTAATGATGCCAGTAAGCGTTTATACTCTATTATTTATGTCAATATAAATATAATAGAGTAAAATCGACTGCTACCGAATGATATCATCATCAAACTGAGTATTTTCCAATGATTTGCCGGTCGTCCGAGGTATCGTAAAGGAGAAAACAATAATCCCCAAAAGACAAACTCCGGCAAATACCCAAAACGCACCATAATCGTCCAGATACATCCTAATATTGACAAAAAACTTTGTGGCTAAGAATCCAAAGAGGGATTGGATGACCAAACAAATGCCGCTGGCTCGACCTCTGGCCCTTGTGGGGAACAGCTCACCAACAATAATGTAAGGAATGGGCCCAAAACCTATGGAATATCCAACGGTGCAACCAATGAGGGCCAATAAAGGCAGCCAGTAAAGATGATCGGAAACGAAGAGAGGATAAACCGATTTTAGCTTGAAAAAGCAGCCAAAAGCCGCCATGCTAAACCCGATCAGCAAACCGGAAGCTATAAGTAAAGTACGGCGTTCAATCCTGTCCACTATGGAAGTGCAGATGCAAGAACCAATGGTCATTATGACTCCTACAGCAATGGCCTGGTGGTGGGGGTCGAGATCGGTGTCCACCGAGTTGAAGATGGTCACTGTGTACAACCGAACCACGTTGATCCCGCAGGACTCTTGAAATATGAAGGCTGATCCGGCAATGAGCAGAGGCTTCAAGAAGGGCGGCTTCAGGTAATCCAACCAAGGGGTCACTGTGACCTTTTGACGAGTACCACGCAGGATTTCGTCCATCTCTTGATTAATGTCGACGTTTGGGCCCCTAAAGAAAGCATCAGTTTCAGCAACAATAACATTCGCATATCAAGCAAAAATTGAGTCTGTTTGCTAAATAATGGAGTGAATAGGCATGACGAAAGGAAGTGCTCACCTTCAAGTTAAGTCAAGGAAAATCTAAAGGCGAGTAGGCATTGCCTGTGCAGGGCCTGTAGCGCAACGGATAACGCGCTTGACTACGGATCAAGAGATTGCAGGTTCGATTCATGTCAGGTATTTTTAACATGTGTCTTTTCAATTCCCCATTACATAAAAACGCATGATTCAATGCAGTTTCATTTCCTGATGTATTTTGTAAATACATGTAACTCAGAAATATGACACATTAGTAACTTTAGATGAAAAACGGATGAAACGTATAGTGTCGAAACAAGGACACATGATAGCCGCTAATGCACTGACACATTTTAATCCTAATAAACCCTTGAGTGATAGATACGTAGCCTTATCAGACTTCCTCACTTCCATGTCGACTACTCGACCCGCTCATAGTTAATTAACATTAACAGGAAACATGGGCCGTTATGTGTAATTGTACATCATCATTAAGCCCGACCCGAAATGATGCCCACAATGTAAAAAAACGTGTTCACATATTTTTGCTTCAAATACTTGTTATAATCGCTACATTTACCTGAGTAATTTTTTTAATTTGGAACTAAATAAACGGGGCATTTGCAAATAAATTCATTTGAGAGAAATTAATTATAAATAGAAATGAAAAAAATAAATCGGGTAAAAGTTAAATAAACTTTATAAAAAGAACAAAGGGAAACACTTCTTTAAGGAAGTTGCATGACGCTCACTTTTCTAGTATACCGTACTTAAATTTTTTAATAATTATTTTCTAATTATAAATAATATCACATTCCCTAGTGGACGACCAATCGTAAATGAAAAACAATAGATTTAATAATTATAACAAGTACTTAAAGAAAAATGTTAGAGTACGTTTTTTGCATGGTGGGCATTCCGAACCACTGAAGCTTACATTCAAACCCAGTTCTGGGAATCCGAGCCCGTTCAAAACTTCGGATCCATACTATTGGTATTTTTTCCTGAATGCCATCAGACGTTGAAATTCTCATCTAAAGGAAAGTCCTAAGTTAACATAAATGGTTTGACAAATTATTAGGGTAACCATCAACATGTGGTTGGTTGATTACACCACCCTATGATCACATGGCATATCTTTGCTGACTGTAGGGTACTGAGTTGAATTGAATGGAATCCGTTTGGGCCTTTGTCTCAGCCTTAATTAATACAACCACAAGTATAACTGGTAACTACTCTAACAGACCATAAATATAATATCAACCTGGAATTACCTGCGCAACCAGCGCAACGCCTGCTCGGCTTCTTCTCGCCTCTTGTTAGCCAGCAGCCATCTTGGCGTCTCTGGAACCACGCTCATCAGGCACGTCCAGGTCATGATGATGGCCGCGCAGGCGATGGCCATCCAGTTCCAAGGGAGTACCGCCCCAATGACGTAACAAGTCACAATGCCCACGTTGTAGTAGATTTCGTGGAAAGACACGAGGATACCGCGGATATCCGGTGTGGCCACCTCCGCATTGTAGACGATGACTGTCGCCACTAGGGGGAGTTTGGCCATCCCTTGGAGAACCCGGCCAATGAAAAACATGGTTATGTTGGAGGAAGATGCCAAGACTGTCCAGGCGATTACCATTGGAAGAGCGCAGGCCATGAGCCCAAGCTTGCGTCCTAAGCGGTCCATCAGAGACCCACTCATCATGGAGCCCACCATTCCAGCCAAGTACATGCAACTGACAAACCAAGAGTGTTCTTCCAAAGTTAGATGGAACGGGTTTGGGTTTGAGTTAATGTTCGGGATTGCAGGGCTGGCATATCCGATAACGTTACCGGACGCCATGGAACCGATGCCGACGATCAGACCGGTCATCAGGCACATCCGGTAGTTCCATAGTAGACGTAATTTACTCACTTTTATGACGTCAATTTGCTTAAGAGCCGTGTTCGATGTGGTCGGGTTTTCCACGGTGAAGATTTCTTGCATGGTGCGATTCCAACTTGAAGAAATTAGGTAACAAGCCTTTGTTACGATATCTAGACAAGAAATGCGAATGTTCCGAATGGACGATGTTGCCTACATTTGGCAACCACGTGTTAATAGTCGCAATTATCTGCTGCGTTTTATACGTGCGTGTTTTGCAACCATTAACACTGTGGCGTCTTGCCAGTGACGATTTTTGGTTTTCCAAGATTAAGATGTTATGGCCAATTGCATCTGGCGTTGCTCAACGCATTGTAAAAATGACGAAAAATGACTTCCTTGACATTCGTGCTTTTAAGGAAGCACTCACATCGCATGACGGTATGGTACCTACAAAAAATTGCCAATCTATTGATGAATATGCCACTGTAGTATTCTTTAATAAAAATTTGTTTGATTCTTTTGAAGATTTTTTTTCAATTCACTGGCCCATTTTGATCAATCTACCCCTCCTAGTCGCTATTTTTCCTTATTGCCTCAACTGTTTCTTTAATTAATTATAATATTAAAAATAATTATAGATAAGTTGGCTTAATAATGTTGCCAAAATTTAATTCCATTATTGGTAATCCAGTACGTTACTCTAAAACGCTTGCTTAAAAAGCTGCGAGTCCTAAGCGTTCCCTTAACCAAAAATGCAAAACTGCAAATTCAGTTTTTCAAAACAATTCGCCTACGGCGTTTTTATTAATATTAAAATTAAATAAGATGTATATCCATCTATTGTTTAGGGTGGCATACAACCTAGTATTGGGATAACTAGCATTGGGAAACCTGGTATTGGGATGGGGATTAATTAGGGATTATCAAGATTCGTGTTTTTGTTTTTTAATTAAACAAGTTTAACAAAAATATAAAAAAACACACACAACCAATAGCTTGCAATGAAATTTAATCGGCGTGAAAACATGTACACTGTACGTGCTAAACCGGAGTTAAACTTTAATGCAAATTGGTCTAAATTGTGAGAACACCTGTAATGACGATGAAACAAATAGATATTGCAGTGTGGTCTATTGATTAAACATTTGAAAACCACCAGTACAGATTTGCGACAATTTTGATTTACATTTTTCTTCATAAAGTGCTTCGATTATACGTTGCTTATCGTGGCCAATATCACTTCATTTAACCTGCCCTCCTGAAACACAACTGAAATGAAATAAAAAACATTGTACATGTATGTGCAAAATTTAATGCCACTTAAATTATCTTAGCAAATTAATATCATTTAATGTTGAAAAATGTTAATCTTAAAGTTAAAAATTAAGCAATGCGAGGAAATAATATGAAAAGGCTTGAAAGTCCTGTTTTAATTAGGCTTGAATATACTTGTTTACAGTATGTCCTTCACATGTCTCGTTTTATTTTGTAATCATATATACATTAATATCGATATAAACGGGTATCTTTAAATATTTGTAAGAATAGCGATGATACGGTTTAAAATACACTTACACGTATAATTTTGGTTTGGATGCAATTTAGAATGTCTAGACCTTTGGCACCCTAAATAAAAAGATTTAATTGATGTTAAGTATACAGGCCTATATAATATCTTGTAAATAATCACAATGATAGTTTAAGTTGCTATGTCAATATGATGTCGTATTATTCTTGTATTTCATGATAAACACATAGAACAATTTTAAGATGATGCGACATTATCTTACACATTCTTAATCATTTGCGACAGTCTAATTGTCTATACTTCTAATTAGTTCTAAAGTTACCTTATATTTCCTTGCGCACCGAGCCACAATCTTGCGCATAGCTCTCTTGATCTAGGAACGAAAAGCACATGATGTATGTTATTCAGCTATAAAACAGATTATTACACCATTGTTACACAAAGCAGATCTTACATGTGCACTTTTTTGAGAATTTTCCACTGACTCCAAGAAGAATTTCTCATGGAAATGTTTGTCATCTTCTGAAATCTTTTTTTTAAATGGAATAACGAACTTGGTGTCTGTGATTTGATTACAGCAGGCATCATTGGTAAGAATTTACTTACAAATTTTTCCTTCTTTGCTGCACATAAACCAGCTCTCATCTTCAACTGTGCGATTGAACAACATTTGAGTAAAAAAAGTATAAATTTTACTGGGAATTTAGGGAAGGCATGTTATAACAGAGGATTCATTATACATGTATAATCTCTCGACTTACACTATAAGTTGGATACTCATTATACACTTGTTCTATACCCTGTAAACATTGGCGAAGGCTATCCAGATACTGAAAATTGTTAATGTTTAGAGTGGGGAAAATATGCTGAGCAATAGATCATTTTAGTATAAAATATGCACCTCGCGTGAACTACAGTAGCAATCTAGCAAATATGAAATTTTCATAGAAAGCTTAATTATTGCTCCGATTAATTTCATATTCCAGTGACATGGATACCTACATGTATATCTTGTCTAGTTTTCAAAGAAATGTATAGAACTGTTTAGTGGGATTACTCACGGTTTTCGACAGTGGTTCGCATCTTCCAACCTGGAATCAAATATAATTTAACTTTAAACTATGTTAGTACAGTACATATTATGCGTCGATCTATAACAATTAATAATAGCAGTTTTGGTTAGCCAATTAAACACCTTACATTAACTTACTATAAGAGCCTATAAGTTATGTATAACATTACCAGCTTTGACGGCTCTAGTGCAACAGTTGCACCAACAACAAATAGCATCAAAAAATAAATCCTGGATGTCATTTTCTTGGGCGCTTATCTCGGTGTTCTGAAATCAACTTCAGATGGTATAACGCAATTAGTAGTAATGTTGAAGATCAACTAGTGACGCTCATGTGTTTGGAAATTTATATAGCGCTCTTCATGAATGACAAGTTTACTTGCTTAAAATTACGTTTCACGTTATTCAATTTATTGACATTGCTGTTTTAACGTACAATGGGTATATTTAGCTTGACTAAAAGCGTTCAGTGAAATTTATTCGAAGTTATGAGTGCGCAACTGGAGAGTTGATAAATGTCATAAAAACTGGATATTCCCAGTTCATGATTAATATCAATTCGACTTCGTGTTTGTTTAAAATATTGTCAGTTTATTGTTACCGCATAAAAAAGCAAGTGCAGTCGGAATTATGGTAACACTGCTAGGAATAATTTGATTAATGATACTGCACTTCTGTGAAAAATGTAAAGGCGGAACATTTATGATAATACGTGCATGTACTTATAAAATGGGGGATTTCCCAATATATTAATTGAAAGGCTTGCAATTCGTTAACACCAGGAATGCATGTACAAGTTTAGGAAGTCGGATTGATAAGGTTTTTCATGTCTTTGCGTAGGATTTCAAAATGGATGCGGTCATTCGTTCATGGAATGGGGTTTAGTCGAGTTTCCAACAATCTTAGGCTGTTTCTTCGGTCGGTTTTGCAATTTGTTTCTTGAATGGGATGGAGCGGATTTCACTCTCAAACTTTCCCATTTGTGAACGGCCCTGAGGTTTTTGATTAATTGTCGACGATAGTCCCTATATATGCTTATTAATATGTATACACACATATTTACAATATGGTACATTACATTTTACATGCATGTATTTATATAAATATTTAGGCTATACACATAGGCCTACATATATACGTATGTATACCCTAAATACTGTATATACTTCAGGTTTATAATTTTGTTGTTACATTCATTCCATAGATGGCGACAGAATCGCTGTACAAATACATTGTGTTGACTTCTAAAAAGGCGCCATTGCTGTTCGTTTCTTCTACGGCCAAGGCGATTTGGTCCTAAAGATTATTGCTTCGTGTGTTAAAAGTCGCGAATAGTTGTTGAAGCAGTGAAACCGAATTTAATATTGCTGCATATATAACTAAATGCAGCCTATAGTTGTGTAAAACGTGCCGCGGGATCTTCCCAAGTTACCATTTCATCCTCGGTATGCTCGGTTTATGTGGTTGATAAAAAAAGTTCCACACATGTACATGTAGGTAAGAAATTGCTTTGATTATATTCTGTTGATGACAAGTGATACTATACATGCACGTCCTATATATGAACATTTTGTTCAAACATCTGCTAATGACTGCTATAGTTATAGCTAACTTCAGTTGTGTGTAATTTATTCTTATGCAAGATACACAATCTGTGACAGAATTGAAATGAATCATGATAGTGTTGATAAGTCAGCGAATTTTAGCTTTGGATTCTTAACTGACGTAGCTCAAACTTTGTTAAATGTGTGATATGTTAGGAAAAATCGGCTAAATTCTACTTTACGTCCTTTTCAAAAAACGCAAAAAATCAACGATATTCAGGTTTATGAAGTTAATAAACGTGAGTAGAAAGTGGAAAAGAAGCGCGGAAACGATATTTAAATATAAAAAATCCAAAAATATTGATAAATTAAAAATAAATGAAGGCTTCCCTGCATGGTTTGCGGATTGCCTATGCAACCTAATCTGATTAAACCTAACCTGATAGAATCTAACCTAACCTGGTAGAATCTAGCCTAACCTGATTGAACACACTCTGATAGAATCTAACCTAACCTGATAGAATCTAGCCTAACCTGATTGAACACACTCTGATAGAATCTAGCCTAACCTGATTGAACACACTCTGATAGAATCTAGCCTAACCTGATGTTTTGACCTAACCTAACCTGACCTAACCTAACCTAAACTAATGTAATGTAAACAAATTCCATAACTCGTAAAATGGAGCTTCCGTGAATGGCTATCCTGCGTTGCGGGTTGCGGACATTTCGTTTCTCCGCATGACATTGCTGTATTGCGGCTAGCCGAACATTTCGTGTTTTTTTGTTTTTTTTTACAAACCACGCAACGTACAGCATTCCGGTTTGTTTTCCGCACCTGTTATCGGTGAGTACTACTAAAATATATACCTTTACATGCAAACTGCCGAGCCGTTCGAGCCATTTCAAATGCTAATTATAATTGCTACATTTATTTAATTCCGTGAAAAATTGGTCGTCCACTAGGGTCTTAGATATGTTTTATAATGTCAAAATGTCCTGTAATTTAATGTACTTTTAAAATTTTATAAACTTGAAAAAACAAACGTATGCAACCCGCAGTGCAAGGTTGCATTGCAGGGTAGACCTATACACGGTACATTTTAAAGTAATAAAAAATAACTCAGACCCTAGTGGACAACTAATTCTACAAGGGAAAAATAAATTGATTGATAATAATAAATATTTGAAGCCAAATAGTAATTTTTCTTTTGCATGATGGGCATTATTTGGGCAGGGCATAATTTATGGAATTCAGAGGTATTTTAGAAGGATATGTCCGGAATATCGACACGTAATTAAGTTAGGGGATTTTTCTGCGAAAATAACTAAAAGAAACTTGGAAAATGGATGCTAGGCAAATCTCAGAATATACCGATGATACAGTACAACTGCCAGTTTTAGGAACAAATATTTTATTCACGGACACGCATACAGAAAATCTTATCCAAAAATAAAAAATGTTAGAAAATAAAAGAATACAATGAACATATTTTCAAATATAAAAAGGAAAGCTTCAGAACTATAAATGTACATGATGTGTAGATTGATAACCTTATCACGAGGGCTGGTGCCTGACCAGCATGACGTCACTGAGTATGGGCATCAGCTGCTGACCAATGAATGGGGACTTAATAAGAAGCATCGGCGCTGACCACAGCGAAGTGCGGTAATCCCTTGGGTGCGCGTGCGGCGGCCGGCGCACCTGCGCGTGTTACTGACCACTGGTCAGTTGCGTGCCTTCCGACTATTTCTCCGAGATTTCCTCTGAAGTGCCGTCTGCATAATGTCTGATAACTCTCGCTCGATTTTAAAAGCTGTTCATATCTCTGATTTATCGCAATAAAGCGCTATTTACGGTCAAGCGGGGGATTGGAGCAAGGCAAGCATAGCCAAGAAGGGGCCGCTCATAAATTCCTGGCCTATAGCTTCTTCGGAAAAGAGATAAACGGCAAGCACACTCACACTGATTCGTGGCACTCAAAAATTGAATATAGCATCCAAAGGGAAGCCGAAAAGAGAGACACTGAGCTAAATATGCCTCAGTTTCATACCAACAAGAAGCACGCCCATCATGCAAAAAATGCACATTCTCAAATACTAGCCTAATTAAATTGCTAAATACATTTTCCCAATTATAGCATTCGTCCCCCCACTAGGGTTTCAGCTTTGGTTAATAATTTCAAAACTTCCCTTTTATTTATTTATTGTTTTAAATAAGAAATTTGAAAAACGATCTGTAATGCAAGGTTGTCATACAAAGAAGCCCCGTTTGGGCTATTAAGTAAGTTATTTTCTTCGAATTTCTTTAGGTTTATTTTATAAATAAACAGGAAGTTTAGCGATTATCAACCAAAATAAATTTATCAATTAGAATAAGCATTTGAAGCACAGATTATATTTTATAAATTGCTTTTTTGCTTCAAAGTGCAAACACTGTTGCAATTGTATCAGGTATATGGAACAACAATGTGGAATTTTTCCATGATTCCATGATGACAAAAGTGATTGGAAGCTGCTACTCAGCGGATGGTGTGTCACACGTGCTCCTGACAGTAACACTTGCGACGCAACGGAGACCAACTACAGACACGTGCCAGAATTCGATTTGGGTTCACTAGCTGCAGACGCAAATCGACAGAAATTGACATTTTTCTACTAGTAGAGCCCCTTGGTAGTTTTTTGCCGTTCTCCAATACATTTCGCCTTTCAGGTAATAGACGACACGCGTTGTATAGTGCTCATCCTCCCCACCCCCTCCCGTTCCTAATGAAATGACGACACCTGTAACGCGAGCGCCGTTGCCACCCCCAAACCAATTAAAGATGGCGTCGCCGCCATGTTTTATTAATGTCGGAGCCACGCGCGCGGAGTGCATTACGCACATCCACGCAGGAAATAATGTCTATGCTTATGCGTATTGATCGATGCGTATGACGTGTCAACATCCGCACATAAACGCACGTCTCGCCCTCTAAAAACTCAGAATGGAGTTAAGGAGTGGAGGCAAAAAAGGTTTTTAGGCCTACGCTCAGTGTCTGCAAAGCGCAATGATGCAAATCGAGGCCCATTCCTTAAAAGTTTAAAACTCAAAAGTGGCGTCAACTGATCCTCCTATTGGGGTGCAGACCGGGATTGTAGACCATGGCACCATCCGGCAGCAGCCCCTGACTGTGGACAAGTGCTGCATTCTGCATATTGAAGGGTACCAAGCCATAAGGTCTTAAGCGCCAGACCTCCTACCCCCCCCCCCCCCACCCAAAAAAATTATTCAGCTTAAAACACTGCAGTGGCTATTCTCCACCTGCTACTGTAATATATTTACCTAGGCCTTGCTAAGGGAAACTTGTCTTTGCCTCCCATAAAGCAATGCTGATGTGAAACACCAGTTCGTAGCAGAATACCTGACTATTTCTTGATTGGATGAAAAGTGCAAAAAACCATTTGAACACTATAAACTGACTAACCAAAATTCAAGTTCTTGTTTATGTTTTCGTAGTAGGCGTATAACGTCTGAACTACATTTTTCACACATTTAGCACCCTTCATGTGGGCATTTTAATCAAAGATTCCAATACTCCGTTGGAAACGGCTATCAACAGGGTCGATAGCAAACAAGACATTGGGGTGATCTTAAGCAGTGACCTTAAATTCTTCCTGCACTGTTCAAAAGTCGCATGTTGCAACGCAAAATTCTCATTTCCAATAACTCTTTTCCCTTCATTTAAAATAAATTAATTCCGTGGATTACTCACTGTTAATCCACATAATCTACCGAATTTGAACTACCTACTTAAGAATGTATGAACTGTCTTTAGTCTACAAAAATGTTAGCATTAAGCCCTCTTTCACCTTGCTGCCTAGCCTGGCTGTGCCATAAATCATTTATCTGAAAAAAATTCATAAAAACCATTTGATGACCTGTTTAGAAAGTGCTTTCATAACGGTAATACATAAACCTTGTGGCCAAAACTGGAGTTTTCGTGTTAAGTTTGGAGCCCCTACCTGATAAATGGCATTTTTAGAAGACTAACTGCTTTAAATTTAGAGACCTTGCAAATACGTCTAATCAACCTCGACCAACCATTTTAATCAAAATACTAAGTAAATCTACTCTCAAAGTCATTCTAGGTAGCTCCTCTAGTATACTTCAAAAAAGAACTGCAGGCACCGCACTCTTATTCCACGCTTTGGTTGAATTTGGAACAAGCTACCCTAGAAAATCGTGACTACGTTTCCTCATTGAGTGAAATAACAATTGAAATAACACAATGGAACACAATTGGAATTAGAATGCTTTCTCCAGATTATTTGAGTTTAATTCACATCTGAAATCCCTAAATCTTGCTGACAATGCAAATGCATTGTTATGATACCATTCAATTTGGTTAGAAATAAGTGATATCCACATGTACATCCTCTACTCCATTTCCATCTCTGGAATAGTTATTTTCAAAAATCTGAATGCTTGAATGCATTATGATTTGGAGAAGTTGTTTGAGAAGGGGGCGCTGCTGACTACAAGCTGTATCAAAAGCAACTAATGAGATAATGCTATTGTTGCGTTTTCGCAATGGACAACTTATTGAACGATAAACAGAAATCCAGGATGTGCACTGCGCATCTATAAGCCGTGTGTAAACTTTGTAAAGGGACTGTTCACAAAGGTCGTCTTTGTGACCCCATGTCCATTAATGTCCGAACTGTTACTTAATTTATCTTCACAAAAAAAACGCCTCATTTTGAATGAAACATGCCAGCAAAATTCAACATAAATGATATTTTCAGAGAATTTTCATTAAAAATGAAATAAAAGTTCTTATGGAATCATAAGAAGTTTTATTGTTATAGATATATATTTTTTGAAATCATATGAATTGTTATTCTTTTTTTGAAAAAAGAAAACTGTTCGAAATTTAAGGGAAATTTGTTTAATCACTTATAGAATACGTCCAAAATTTGCTTCATATATGGTCATTTTCTTTTCTACAGATGAAAGAAAATGTGTTTAAAACTAATCAGCTTCAGAAGATTGATGGAAATTTCGCCTCCATCAAAGCTCAAAGTCAAAAAGAGCAAGAAAAACACGGATCGAAAGTAATCTGGCTCGCTTTGACTCCTAAATGATGCAAACATTTGTTTTTAGAAGGACGATGGCAAATTCATCGAAATTAAATTGAAAACACTTGCAAAAATAAGTGCTGTTGGCGATTACAGGCCTTTAAGAATATCGTATGCTAATGGGTGTAGTTTCTGACTTTCTGTACCCGACCTATCCATACACACGTTTTTCATTACTTTGGTAGCTTCCAGATTTCTTGGAAAACAACTCACAATATGGCGCACAACCAAGCCAGGTTTTGCTGACAGAAAATCGTTGCGTTCGGCAATTGCGGCAAGAAAGGCAAATTTCTACCGAGTAACTTCTACAAGTCGAAAGAAATTTACAATTGGACCATCGTCACTTTCCTAATGACCCTTGCAGCATAACGATTTCTCCCATCAGTAAGTGAATCATTCTGTATAATCTAATTACTCACGCCAAATCTAATTAAGTTAACATCGTCACTAATTAAAACTAATTTAATTGTACAGTTTCTAAAATTCAATAAAAACATTTTTGTACATATTAAGCCTGACACATTTCCATTTGCATGCACTCGTGCAATCCATATTTGTTTCCTTACGCGCTGTTTCAACCCTGGTGTTCATATCCTAATAACGTTTTCAGAACGTTTTTCCGGTGCATTAACATCGCATCAATATATATAACTTTTTTTTTGATAACTCCAATTTTATGTGATTCTACCTTTTATCGTATATTTTATGGTTAACATTTTATGCACATGAAATTCATTTCCTAGTCGTTATAGTTTGAACATATTTGGGGTCGATTTTCACTCCAGGTAGAAAACCATGTTCCAATTTTGAAACTTTGGTTTTTTGGGCTTTTTCTGGAGGATTCCGCTAACTAGAATATAGTTATGGAAGCCACAAGGTTGCATCAGCAAGCCCAGAACAGGGTCGTGGATACTTATGGAATCAATATCCAGTTATTCTAACAAAAGTTACAGTATTAGCATAATCTGATAAAAAAAAAGGTTGTTGCCATCTGTGCCCAAACGCAAAAGCATCAGGTATCCCCAAAGCACGCTTGCAAAAATCATTCTGAAAATATTTGTGACAACTTTTTGAATGAAAATGAATAATCCCTTACTTTATTTCATGCATGTTTGAAATACTACAAGTTTCTTAATTTATGGTTTAAAAGCATACTACTATGTTATTTTTCATGTATTTTACATTTCAAAGTATTTTTTTTCAAAAAAAATAATTGCATTTCAGGAAATACGATCCGCCTTTATAATGTTTGCTCATGAACTTGTTTAACTTTATGCATTTAAATAATATATGTATTAAATATTAAATATATGTAATACATTAAAGTTTGATGATGTAGCTTACTTATATATTTATATAGATGGTGCTGATACAAAGGGAATTCATGTAGATATTGGAAGTATAACCGTGTATATAGTGTATATAAAGAAATATTCCCACTCACTCACTGTACTCACTCATCGTAAATATACCTTGAGTGCAAAATCACCCTCTTAAGGAGGGATTTTGTCGAAAGACTCCTATAAGGATCATAAATAAAGAGGCAAACATTTTCTTGCTATCATTTTGAAATTTGGTAGGGATGCACCGAAGGAGACAAAATTGCACACTACAAAGTTTTTTAAAATTCCACTATAAGGGACCTTAATGGAGGGGTAAATGTTTTTCCCAAACTTTGCAGCAAGAGCTTTGAAATTGATAGGGATGTACCTTAAGTTACAAAAATGCACACCAACAACGGATTTTGTCGAAAGATCTCTCTTGTTGATAAGTTAACATAAAACTATCTACAATCCTTTTTAACCCCTTTCTTTAATCCATGTTTGGTGTTAATAATTGTACGGTCTACATTGTTTTGTCTGTTCAGTAACCCGTCTGTCTGTCTGTCAGTCTGTACAATTCTGTTTGTCAGTAACCTCAAAAGTAGTCACAGTAGTCACAGTCAGTAGTCACAAAAATGTTTTTTTTTTCGTGTCAACTGAAAATGGCTCAAAACGATGGCGATTTCTGCAGCATCAGGTAGGCCTACGGTGGCGCCCCCTAGACAAATATTCCTCCGAATTGAAGATGGACGACGAAGCTGGTCGTTACGTCGGTAAGTGTACACACGAGCTTAAATCAGTAAAAGTTTATGGAGGCCTATAACTCGACATTAGGCCCGGATGGGGGATTTGGCGGATTATGGCGAATATATGGACTTCCAATTTGTTATTTTATGTAATACCATGAATTATAAACATATAGAGCGCGTAAGCCCCCGGGGGCGGGCAAGGCGATCCGACGACAATTGCCTCGTCTGGCTTAGTGGTTACCATGCCAACGGCATAAACAATAATGGCGGACGGCGGACAAGCGGCGATAAAAAGGAAACGCGAAATTACGAGTAATATAACTCACCAACGCGACAAAAATGCACTCGAAAAACCCGGAATAAGGAGAGAGCAAAAAAGGCATTAAATTTGATTTTTTTAAAATTATTGGCTTAGTTTTTTTTTGCACGCAGAAAAGCACCACCTGGCGGCGTATTTCGAGGATGCCGTGGAAATGCTCCTGAAGACCAAGGAAATTCATGTCAACGTCAATGTCCTGAAGCACTTCGAGAAGTAGTAAATATAATTATAATACATCAGTATTTATGCATGTAATTCGTTTTGAATACTCTCATCATAGAATTTTTTGACATCCTTGATTTCGTTGTGTTTTACGCTCTGTAAAGTTCGTCAGTTTTGGACACCATTTGTTAACTTCTTGAACATTTGATTATTTTTTTTCACGATTTTTGGGAAATGCTTATATATAATTCGGTGATTGCCACCTTAATAGGGTGGACACCAACTACGTTGTAAAATTGAATTTCATACAGCTTAAGGCTATCCTTTGGAAGAGCATTCCAACTTCAGAAACGTCGAACATATATGATGCAGAGGTAAAAAATGAGTCATAACTACAATTAAGACATTTTCGAAGGCTTTTCATTAGCCCTATACGTATACCATTTCTTTACTCAAATTCGAATTTCACTTCTGTACTACGCGAGGCAAATTTTGAAAGTTATAAATAAATGAAATGCCACGCCTATAATTGACAAATTACATAAAACCGATTATTACTTGTATTATTAAAATTATTACTTAATTTTCACGGGACTCTGTGTTCAAACAAGCCCGAACTTTAACTTTGCAGGTAGAAGATTACCCTCAACTTTTCTCACATTTGTGTATTTAAAATTTTACGGCCCATTACAGGACGCGTTTATCTCGCCCCATTATAAGTTAATCTCTCTTTTCGGCCGTAAGTGCTAAATGCCTATGATAATTTTCGAGCATAAATATCAATTTACAGCACCGAGTGTAGCAATTTATTTGCCGTTAATTGCCCTTTGGGTAAAACTAGGCCTAATTAAACTCGCTATCGAATGGTTTGTTAGCCTTCGAGAATTAGCACAAACTTTCGCTCGTTGATGCGAAACGAAACCTGGTTTTTCGAGACAGATGAATAAGTTTTAAAAAAACTAGAAATAAATTTAATAGAAGCGACCTTAATTGATTGCACAAAACGGTGCAAAAATCCTGGCTTTGCCATATCCGTGCTCTTTTTCCTGTTTTTTTTTTTTTATAAAAAAAATCAATATAAATAAAACTGGATTAACACTGTCATTAAATTGCGGACAGTTTTTTGAAACCCTGCCACCTTTCTCTCCGAATGTAGAGGATGTCCCAGAAATCTACAGACAGTTTTTTTTAAATTTATTTCCAAAAACTCACGAAATGGACATTTTGAGAAATCGTGCCATCACGATGATCATGCATACAATGGAAAATGTTTCGAACTTAGGAACATCGTTCGGTTTGTTGCAATGTGCTTTATAGCACCATGCATGCAGTAACTGCAAAATGAACCCATGCAAATATAGTATCCGCAAAGTAAATACACTGCTTCTGGGAGTCCCTGTATAAAACTATTGCAGTGAAATTCTTGACACCCTAATTAATCTAATGAAATCTATTTGATGTCCAAGTGCTAATCACAAATTAGTAAAGTTTGCAAAAACTTTAACTCTTGAAAAAACAGTTTTGACAAACTTCAACAATGCCCCTTTTTTATCAAATTATTAAGTCAGGTATCGAAAGCTATTTCGCAGAGAATTTTAGATGTCTTTCATGCCGTTGACACAAGGAATTTCTAAATGTAGTATTCTACACAATTTAAAAACGCAACGATCTCAAATGTAACATCTCCCATAATTCCTCGATATTCGCAACTACTTAAAGTTTCCAATAGCAAATTCAAAACTGAGATCGTTCGAAATTCACCGCACACTTTTTGGCAGATCAAATGTGCAAGATTAGTACCACCGATCGCAACTTTATAAAACATTCATAAACATAAGTCATAAACCGAAAACTTTCCGATTTTTCAATCACCTAAAAATGTTGTAAAAAAGGGATCAGATTTGTTCGTTGGCCATATTTTTGTTATCTATCTAAAACGCGGGCTGAAAATAAAGCATTTCTCAGAAGTACTTTCGAAAAGCAAGCGCATCTCAGATGCCAAAAATCACACCAAAAAACATTTTCTAAAAAAAATCAGCGTCATCTGGCGGCAACATACCGTATCTGACCACCAGTAAACAAAAACTTAAGAGAGAAAAAAATATTTGGATTATTCTTAAATATACTGTCTCAGCAAAAAAAAAAACCTTAGAGGAAAGTCACATTACGATATCTTCGTCGTTCTTCCTTAAATTCTGTACTATAATTATTCCTTAATTATTTCAAACTTATTTTGTCAGAATGGATCGTGTTCTATAGTATAATTCTAGTTTAAATACTTTCCACCATGCGTATAATGAAATGTTTAAAAGTAAAATCCCACTTTATAATTTATTTAACTGATTCCTCAACTATCTAAAAAAACTTAATTTACTTTAAAAATCAATTCATATTTCAAGCTGATTTTGTCAAAAAGGACTGTGTTCTATAGAATAACAGTAGTTCAAACAGTTTCCACCATACGCCAAATGAAATTTTAAAATTCAAAATCTTCCATTATAATCGAGACATACTGATTTCACGATAACTCCATCCTCCCTTATTTAGCTCGGGTTCGTTTCTGATAATCTCGTAACTGCGCCGAGCAAGACGTTAACTTGACGAATCAATTACGGACATTCATTAAGAATGGACAGTGTCCGCACGAGGATCCAGTGTCCGGAAACAATGCAATTAGGAAGGACTGCCAAGCTCCATTAGCGCTGCTAAATCCGAGCCAGAATCAACGTAGGCCTAATTGGGTTTGAAAGGGTTGGAAAGGGAAAGACGATAATGACCACTGTCCAGCGTAGCACCGGGCATCGGTGCCGAAAAACCAACCACCCGAAATCCCATTTACTGCGTGCCCGCATCATTTCATCAAATCCCCGTGCAAATTAAGGCGTTTTAGCAAACGAGACCTTGGGTCATGATCCCTGATAGACATTAAGTCGATAAGAACTGCTACCGAAATTCTTACGTTTATGGTGTCGTTCATAAACATCGTCCTCACCAATTTTCAAAAATAGTTTGAGCTATAGTGCCCAAAATCAGAATGCTGCTAGGGAATTGGAATGGACCAATAGAATGCATTTACCTGTTTGCGATTAATCATGCCAGTCCCATAACACATGTGCCATTCGTTGTGCATCTTTTATGCTTAAAGAAGTAATCTATAAGCTGAAGAAAAATTAAAAAAAACATAAAAAAAATGCAATCTGAAGTGTGGCTCTAAACCCAAAGGAAACGTTTGGGGTCTTTCATAAATTATGTCCAAAAATGGCTGAATCACCAGCACAAATATTGTAGTTTAGGAAATTATTTACTATAGGGTGCTCACTTAAGTTTAGAAAATTGACTATCATCAATAAAAAATGAAACACTAGCCAACCACTAAGTTCGGCATTAAACTGACACCATTTTCGTCAACTTAACGTCAACTTTCCACCACTTAACCTGGTAGAGGACATGATCATTTTTATGACTAGAAAGACTAGACATTGTAACAAAATGAAGGTTATTGAGTGTGATATGCGGAACAAATAATGTTATTTTAAGCACTAGCTCCGCCACTCAATAAACTGGCGATGGATGGGTATCCCTATATACTGTATGTCCCAGAATTCTACATCCAGAATTTGACGTAAGCATCCTGGAAAGCAATACTCACATTGTCAACACTCATCAACTTAATATCTCTTTTTATCCACCTAGCCCTGTAACAATATTTCATAACGATAATCATAATGTACATGTATTTGTATTTATTTCTAAATAATATAAGGAAGGAAAGGAAATAGACACCGAGTAAGTTCAAAGCAAGTTCCATCCTCATAAAAAATGTCGATGACGGTTGGAAATAAAACGCACGTAATTTATGAACCCATGAGCAAGATAACCTTCATTAGATAATTTATAGTTGATCTGTAGTAAGATAACGGTCATTAGGGAAATTATGCAAATCCCATAAGCATGATAATTATCGTTCGATCGATTTTCAACTCTCCCTCGTGTTTTTTATGAGAACCATGCGAAAACTCATAATTACAATTACAAGTACATTTACCAGATGCAGTAATTTATAAAATCGTTACCAGTTGAAATTAGGATTGTGCACAGTGGCGGAACCAAGAGTTGGCACTGGTGCATGTCTACATTTATTTACAACGGACGCTAATTGCGTATGAATATTTATAAACGATTTACATTTAAATGAACTTATTTTTCGTAATCTGGCCCCCTCCCTGTCATGTTTTCCTGAATCCGCTTTCGATTGCAAATACAAATCTCGACTCAAAACCAGTGTTTCAAAGCGCACTTTTACACATTTTACACACAACTACTTATTACCATGGCTAAATTTATGTTTTCCCGTCCAGAATTCGTTGCCCACTAAGGTCCGAATTATTTTTTCATAATTTGAAAATTTCCTCAATCATTCAATTTTTTCATTCAAAAATAAATGAACTTGTAAACAAGTATGTAATTTGTTCCCCAAATTTATTTGATTTTGTATAAATGCATTATGTTTCTGCACATAATGCAAACGTTGAAAGGGTTTTTGGCTGATGAATGCTCAGTGGTCCAATGAGCGGAATAGATTTACTGTGGAGTCAGTGAAGACCCTAATACTGACGCAATACAATTTCAAGAGTATGACATGCATAGCTTTGTATAGTTATCTTTTAGAAAATGAAGAGCTTTTGTCCAAAATTGTCAGAGCTGAAGAGTATACCAAAACGGGTGGTCTCATCACTATGCTTAACTAAAACAAAGATTGTTTAAATATAATTAAAGTTTGTCACTAAAGCAATTTAGTAAATGTTAATTGATTTCACATTAGACTGTCTTCATTTTTATTTCTGCATCTGCCATCCCCAGACTATAGGATAGCCGGGAGAAAAGATCAGTGTGTGGTTCTGATATCATTATGATTTTGTGCTGATACTAGTACGATTCAATACTGATAACAGCAAAACCTTAGTGATGTCAGTATGATTGTATTGCCAACTAATATCACTATATGTATCTACTGGTTTTTTGCGACTACTAATATCAGTATGGCTAGTGATATCAATACACTTTTTGCTGACATCACTATATGAGCAGTACAGTACTGACCATCTACTGTACTGATTATACCGATCTTTCCACCAGGGTAAAGCGCCCCTTTAAGCGTCTCCATTTCTTACTCAATTGCTGTTTTTTTTTTCTATTTTCTTTTTTCATGCAAAAGTTTCCATCGAGTATCCCGCGGCACTCACGTCTTGCACCGGGACTTCCGCTTCATTTGCGCCACTTTTCACAATCGGCTGTGTTTCGCCAATATGGTGCGGAAGAGCTTCCAGGGATTATTCGCGAACGTGGGTAAGCATCTCAATGAACGCACGCCGCACAAAATGCCACCGCACCCAGCTGCCCCGCCAGGTGACGCCACTGCAAGGTACCAAAAAATCGCTGAACACGTCTATAATAGGTCTGGAACTTGCCCAAAACTAGCATACTATTGAAGAATTACCGATATTGCAAGAGCCTGTTTGCGATTAATCATGCCAGTGCCATACCCCATGTGCCATCCTTTGGTCATCCGCATGGCTTCCTCTATGCTGGAAGGCATAATCTATAAGCAGAATATCTCTCATTGGCTAATGCTCAGCTCGACAGAAGTAATACTTGAAGGGTGCCAAACCACAGCGTACCAAGCGCCCAAAAAATCAACTTTTCAGGAAAGGGAAAAAACTAGTTTTGCAAAAAATATACATGTATTTGAATAACGTTTTAGCTAACTGCTTCAAAGTTTGAGGGGTGATTAATTAACGTTTTTTGTTCAAAATGTATACATTGGTTTTTAAATACTTCAGTTGTTTTCAGCATTATTCATAAAAAATAGCTATTGCTAATACTTTTTGGAGCCACTGTAGATAACGCTAATCTGATTTCGTTCAAACGAAAAGTTTAGACGTTATGCACCTATGGCATTTAATTACGAAACTTAAGGTAAAAACATCGTGGAGAGTCGTGCCTCGACTCAATCCTGAAAATCAAACTCATCGCTGCCTATGCAAACGTGCACAGGAAAGCCTCGACTCCCGACTCAAGCAGTGATGCCAGACTCGCCTCTAACGAGTTTGATTTTTCAAGACTTCCTGCCTGAAATAAACGATATGATTGGTTCTCTGAAACCATGCAGTGAAGTTTGCCACCAAGTGCAACTTAAGTTAAACGTTGAATAGAAACAACTTATACATGTTAGGCCTACTGGAGTATTTTTAACGTTTCAGACATTAGGACCTTCCAAACCTGTGCTGCTTACTACTCAATTTCATAATATTAATCAAAGAATAAAGACTACTGTTGTGGATAATTTAAAACTTGCATTATATTGCGATCTAGAGAGCAATTTCCTACATCAATGTTTACATCACGTGGCTGGAAGGAAAGGTTAGAGTCAAGGCTCTGCTATGTGCGCTTGAGGCGAGGCTTGGGTCTAGGACAGAGTTGAGAACAGTCGAGAGGCGAGTAGAAGCGTGAGTCGACTCTCCACTATGTTTTTACCCTTAGTAAAAAAAATTGTGTTTTTGTCGAAATTTACCAGACGGTCATATGTGCCACACGAATGGCACTGCATATAAACGTTCAAAACACTTCTTTTGTGGCAAGTAGAACAACAGCGCATTGATGTCATTCAATACTTCATTCTGCCGTCCAGGTTTTTAAAACTGCTTCTAAAACATGTCCCTAGGAACATTGACGTGGCTTAAAGGGACCAAAGCATTTCACCTCTCAAATGGGTACTCAGCATTAGCTCGAAAAAAAAATGGTACTAAACCCCTTTTTCGGGCTTTTTTTGAGAGCTTCGAGATGAGATGAATTTTACCACTTAAAAGTTACTACTTAATCGCTTATTTTATACGGAGTAATTTCCACTAAAACATCGGTTTTCATGACTTCTGAACCACGTTTGTTCTTGAGTCTCAGGCAAAAAGATGATCACCATGCAAAAAATGACATTTTCGCTTCAATGACATGCATTAATTGCTAAATTTTTTTCCGAGTTTCGAATTCGTCGTCTACATGTATCTCCATTCTGTTTAATAATTTCAAAACGCCCCATTTATTGATTGAAATTTGAATAAATTTGGGAAAAATGCAAGTTTAGTTGCAGGGAAGATTCAATTTTGGCGGTCACGTAACGGTTTTTTCAAATTTACGAATAAACGGGACATTTTGAAATTCTGAAACATTGCGGAAACCCAAGTGGCCGACACTTGAAGCACTGCGAAAAATGCATTTAGTAATTATGATAAGTATTTGAAGCAAAAATGTGAGAGTAATGTATTTGCACGGTTTTGGCTCAGCCTTAAACCGTCCAATGCAGGCGTACTCGAAAGGGGGCTGGCGACGATAGCGCCCTCTGGGCTGCCTCTAATGTGTATCACTAATTTACCGCACGTTTGAATAAATTGGAAACACTGCCGCTCTCGATGCGAATAACAGCACGGTCAATATTTATTCAGCGATATTGAAGCGAGCAGCGCCATGGGGTTTGGTTTTAATAATGCAGCGCTCGACTCAGCGGGTCGCACCAAGCTCTGGTAAAATTTAATCGCCGATCAGATGCGCATTTGTAGACCGCGGACACTGAATAATCGACTCTCGAGAGGTGCGATCAACGTGCTGTCGTTCACTCTCGTTTTTAGTTACGGTGACTTTAATCAAAAGATGAAAGTCATATTAGATCCAATGACGCTGCCGCCTATAAGCACGAAGGAGGTCTCAAGCAGATCATCCATGATACAAAAGCGAAATTCAAGAGCATGTTCAAAAAACTTCAGAAATACCTTATCTCAATGCATTTTCGGCAACACCAACAACAAAAAAACATTCAAAAAGCCTAGATTCGTAGTCCGAGTCTAATGGTGTTTCAGGCGGCCCCAAAACATAAGATAATTCGTTCGAAAATAAGTTGAAATGGTGACGTAAATAAGACAGCACGATGAAGAACTCACTGGTCACTTTAAACAAGAAACGAATTATTACAGTGAATGAGCAATGTTACTTGACTGTTATTTCTCTTCATTTGGAGGTGGCTATGCAAATATCTGAAGTTTCACTACTAATTGGCTTTCACTGGATAACAAAACGTTGACATTTCTGAAAATGTATGACGCAAGATTTTGGGCTTTTGCAGACCTAGATTGTGCATTTCGCCCAGTGTGCATCCGCCATTCCGCATTACTTATCGTGTTTACAGCAAACAGTCCTTTATTGCAACCCTGCAAATATGATTACGGGCATAAGCGGCCACAAGTAAACAGGTCTTTTAATAGTCCTCATAAAAGAGTATCTTTTGATAAAAGAGTCTCTGGACTCTAGAGTATCTTTTGAAATATCAGATTCATTCAATTCACGGTTACAGGCAAGCACATTATAGCACAGGTGCTGTGTGTTTCAACATGACCAACATTTCCCATAATTGCCATTTTACATAACAAATTCAACATGGAACAAATTCAGCAACTTCCAATGTCCATGTTCGGAGGTTTCATCAGAGAGTAAACCACGATTTTCGGCGATTGCAATTTGAACATTTTTCATGTTTACCTTTTTACAAATGAATGACGCATGTCAATTTTATTTATAAGCATCGGATCGATAGTGATACCTATCATAAACACAGCTTGCATTCAAGCAAAACATTTTTCAGTTTGTCATTTCTTTCCGTCTTAAATTCGGAAATTCCAGCTGACAGCCCGGACGTCCTATTTCCATGAATTCTCCCTCCCCCCCATCCCCCCCATCCTGGTCCGGTAATGTCTGGTTTTCGCATTCCTTCCCCCCCCCCTCCTTTTTCCGGACGTCCTTTATGGATGACCCCTTATCAATTTAACCACTTTTTAACTGGTTTTAAACACTTAACAGCATGCTGAGGAAACCTCATGGAAGAGGATGACGTTTTTGTTTCACTCGTGACTTTTTCAACCATCTTCCCAAACTGAGCAAATGCTAAAAACTGAAGCAAAGTTCATGGCCGCCATTTTGTTTCCGTCGTCTCAAAAGGTGATAAGTCGTGTTTTATGCCTAATTAAACGCATCACCATTATGGTCGTCTTTATCCTAAGGCGGAAGTTTAATCCTCGACAGGGGCGTAGGTCTTACACCGTTCGTAAATCCATCATAAAATGGGCGTTGGCTTCGTTACTAAGTCAGCAGGGTCACATCTTGACTCGCAATTACGCCGCGCGTGCCCTTCCGGCACAAATTTGCGCCACTTCCTGTTCGCGTGGCATTCGGTTTGGAACAAACGCGGCCATAAATCCTGGGCTGTGCGTCGCAATGGGGGCGTAGGCACATACACTGACAAGAAAATACTCCAGAACGAATCTGTAATCGCTCGAGGTGGACGGGGACCGTCCATAAATGGTCTATAAATCCAGGCCAATTTTGGCAACCCTTTCGTCACCCTCTTAAGGCCGACCCAAAAGGATGCCTACCATGAATATAAATTACTCCCACATTTTTGCTTCAAATACTTTTGTCCCGTGTAGAATTGGTCGTCCACTATTTATTTGCAAGAAGCCCCGTTTATTTATGATAAAATAAATTTGAGAAAAAAATGTCATGCGGCCTCAGGAATTGGTGTTCTTCTGAAAGGAATCATCACGAACAGGACATTTTTTAAAGCTTTTTATTATTATAAATAAACGGAACATTTTAAAATTATGAAAAATAACTCAAACCTTAGTGAACAACCAATGTATACGAAGAAATAATTTCTCCCCACTTCCGCCCCACATCTCATGTAATTTAAAATCAGTAGCAAGTTCCACCCACTGCATTCCCTTTAGACAGGGGTTCTCAAACAGGGTTCATGGATAGATTTCAGAAAATCCATGAGCTGAAACTGAGCTTGGATATGAAACAATTAAAAGCTTTATTTAACAACAAAATGCCTTCATTTTAAATGCATTATCTTATTATTTAATTTGTCAATAAATAAGCACTGTACATGCATATTATTATTATATTGATAACCTGTCTTAATACGTTAATAACGAAAACCCCGAAATACCGGTTTGGTGTATAACTTAACTTCGTATATACATAACCATCAACATTCGTGGGAGTTACGTTCCAAATTTCAAAATTATTAATTTCTATCATTTTCGAACGAGCTATCAGATATTTGCATAGAAATATTTGTAGCGCCTTAACACCTACAGTCTTGGTCTACGGATCAAGGGTTATAAACGAGATAATAACGTTAGTACTTTGTTGAAAAACGCATTAAGAATGCGAATAATTTTTTTTTCAAAGTTTGCCTTCTTCGAAAGTTATTTCTTGCAAATTTTACGTAAAATCAGCCCCATTGACCGTGCAAAATGCGCTTCTGGAGTCGCACTTTTATTTCTTGCTTTCTTCGTTATTATTTTAGCCTCGAACCGCGGATGTCGAGGGTTTACTCAACATGGTTCCAGACGAAGCTTTTACAAATTCTGTTCAGATCATTTTCCGAAACAGCCAGGAAACCGAAATAAGTTAAAACCAGAAAGCAAAATGATACGACCTGAATAAAGTTAAATTATTTCTCAAACGAAATAAGGCGCAAAAACCTGGCTTGATTTCGATAAAGGTGGGCGAAAAGCACTTCTGGGGGCCATAAAACCTGGGCGTACCGTATTAAACCCAGCAAAGAAAACCAAGATGAGGTTGGCTCTAGGCGGCGCTGTCCACTTCCGCCAATCCCACCAAAAAAGAAATCACGAAATTCACGCCTGGTTATTAGATCATCATTACTCTATCCCGAAAGGATTAAGTTTACTTGTGGAAACACAAGCGTCCCCAGCAGCCAGCACTTAAAGCGATTGACTCAACCATTGACATCATCAATTGCACGCTTTTTGCACCTCAGCCCAGCTATCAGCGAACGGCTCACTAACCTCCGAATTCATTTTGCAGCTGGGGCTAAGTGCCAGTAAATGGCTCAGAGTGCAGAAACCCGGCTTTTTTCCACTTTACGTTTTCACGTTGGATAAGAAACCGGCCTAAAAACAGCAATTTTAAAAGCAGTTGGCCGTTTCGTAGTTGGTGGCCCCCAAAAAAGGGCGTTCGGTGGCGCCCCCCCGCGGGACGAAGCGCCGAAAACTCGCCCTAAATAATGATTAAGGAGCGCCGTAAAAGAGGAGTTTCCGCAGCATCTTAAGGCGCATTAGGGCTCCTAATCGCCCTATCTTGGCACCTCATTTGCATTTTGATTAGCTGAGCCGATGGAGATGGCCTCATTTGCATAGCGAAGGCAATATATGAGGGGGAAAAGGAACGTAAAACGAGTAATAGGGGGCACCTGAACGACGGCCGAAGAATTTGTGATCGATACATTTGAGCCGAGGTTCTCAGCGAGGACGCCAGAAGGCTCCGTCACTTTTACGAAATGCAACTTGATTGTCTAACTATGATAGTTGATTTTTTGGCGATTCAAGTTAAGAAATGCCCTGACTTGCTAAAACATTTCAAAATTCCCCTGACTTTCCCAAGTCCTATGGTAACCCTGTATTACATTTCATTTTATTATTCATTTTACCTCCCCCCCCTCCCCTCCCCCTGACAACAGTTCACTGAATGCATATAATTTCTTGTACTGTCTTCTCCCATATTTCCCTAAAACTGTCCAAAACTAAAATGGAAATGAGCCTTAACCAATGAGAGATATTTTGCTTATAGATTACGTCTTCCAGCAATGAGAAAGCCACGATGCCCAACATCTGACGCATGTGTCTTGGGACTGGCATGATTAATCGCAAAAGGCGCTTACTTTTTTGTCCCTTAGAATTTCTCATTATTATTCTAATCTTAGACAGATTAATTCGCTTCTGCTGATATCCGGGAAACAATTTGAGAATTTTCAGCTTGTTTAAAAATATTAGATCTGAAAATGGAACAGGACAGGAAAACACATCGAGCATCTTTGCAGACTTTTCAAAGATTTTAACCGTTGGGCAGGTCGAGGCACAAATCCACATTCACGTTAGATTTAAAGCAAACATGGTGACTGCGCAAACTAGTGCCGATTCTAGATACTGAATTTGTGTAATCAAACACGAATTTGTTCCCGCTAGCGCATTTTCCATTGCCTCTCAAAGCCTCAAAACAACAAATGATGTACGGAAATCTGACTACTAAACCTTACCTAGTTAGGAGAAAAGTTGGTTCGTAAATTGGAACCAATAGACCTACATTTGATGTCAGCAAAACAACATTAATTTTGTAGTAAACTATTTTCATCTTATTTTCTTGCAGATCGCTTGAGTCTGGCCGAGTACCACGCCCTGCTCGCGCTCCTCTGTCCGGATTTTCCCGCAGAATTTCTGGAAAAAATACATAGGTTAGCATCTAAAATTTACAATTCACTGTACATGAATTTAAGTTTTTAAACTGTAGGTCGCCAGCCGCGCCATCTAGTGAATATTTAAAGCAACTGTTTTCTCATTCAATCAACTACCGAGCACAAATTGTTAAAAGCAAATATTGCACACAAAATGTAGCCTAAAACCCATGAAGACATGAACCCGAAATGCTCTTAATAGTAGGCTACATGTATTTCCAAAGAATATACATTTATCTTAATGGAGACTACAATCAATCATTGATAAATTAAGTTCTTCAAAAATCTTAACCTACATGTACGTTGCTTAGGAATGCAGATTAAAATCCATGATGTTTTTTGCGTGGTTTAAAACAACTTATTGATTAAAAACTAAACAAACAAAGCCAAACATTCTTTTTAAAACTTTTCACTTACATGGCATGTAAATGTATTTAATGATATCAACAAGCATTATAGTATTTAAATTACACTAAAATCCACGATTTGTGATCTTGGTTTTGGAAACAAATTCACCTACATGCACATGTACTGCGCACTTTGACAAGTGGGGCCTACATTTCCCATCTGGCCCGGGCCTACACAGACTCTGCACGGCACTGGGCATGGCATCGCGCATACGTAAAAACTGAAAAGCTTTTTTTATTTCCTAATAAAGATTGCTGCCTTCTTTCAACAGCCCTGGCATGGGAAGCCTGATAACCCCGCTGACGTTTTTTAACGCCTTTCAGATGCTCTTCGCATTTCCTGGTACGCTTAATTTATGTCTATTGCAGACGTTGGTAAAGTGCATAACTTCCTTACCGATTTTAACAGCCGTGTTGGACCACCGCAGCGTGACATTCTTTCACACTATTGTCATTATCACGCCTATTATCACTATTATTTCGACGAATTCGCAAAAAAAAGTACACAGTCAGTCACTTGTGATGCCCCTGCTACACAACGTTGATATTCTGATATTCCGGCTGACTTTTTCAACTACAATGCCTGTTCGAATAGAATTAGAATCGAACTGCAAAGTTCTGATCACCGAATCTTAGGAATGTACCAAAACTGGCGCCTATTCGTTTCCATTGGTATTTCAAGCATGTTTCAAGTGACCGGAAGCGCCATCCCTAATCAGAAATTTGAACTATGGTACAGGCTGCGCCAAAAGATTTAAGATTTGGATAATAATCAATAGCAATTGATACTAAATACAGTCGAACCTGGATAAAAGGGAAACCTCTATAACTGGGATTAACATCTTGGGGCGAGCAATTTTCAACAGAAAAAAACCCCTCTATAATTGGAAGAGGGGGGGGGGAAGGTTACCTCTTTAAATGGGATACTTTTCCCTCACGTCTACGTGTACATGTACATGGGAAGGATGCGCTAGTTTATTTCTAAGTGGGAGTAAACTTTAAGTATATGTACGCTGTATTAAGGTCTGTAAATTTACGCATAATAAGGGACGGAATAGACGTCCACATTTTTGATTTCATTAATACGTTAGAAACAAATATAGAAAATGTAAGTAAAGCTAAACAATTAAAAGTCACTATATTTTTCATTAGAATGCTTGTTCTAATGTTTTATCACATTAAAAACGTTTCTTTGTACATACAGTGCACATGTAGTACGCCGTACTGTTCGTGAATTTCAAAAAATACCTCTATAATTGGGACTATGTCCCCTGGGGACTGCTGCTGTGTTTACAAAATTAAATAAATAACTACAGTCGAACCTCGATAACTCAACTTCCTATAAGTCAAATAATCCGCTAACTCAAACTTTTAATCAAGTCCCGA
>JAQIXS010000107.1:0-67616 GCA_034700785.1 Rossiulus vilnensis
TAAATTATCTCGTACTTAAGATGTGATCATAATGTAGCATTGTTTTTGCGCCGACCAGGAGAATAAGCATTTACTTAATTATACCGGATGTAAATATGCTGAACTCATAATGACAATAAATTTATTCATTCATATTAACAATAGTGGATAACATTTTTTTGTATTTTGTGAGCATTGTTTTTTTTGTGAACTATTGGTGAGCACTGCCATACAATCAAAATGACCCTTAGAATTTAAGGCCACAGTTCATTGTTACTCATATTAACATGACAAGTAAAAAACAATTCAGTTCAATTCAGCACCTTACTGTCAGCTAAGATATGCCATGTGGTAGCGGGATGTAATCTATCAACCCATGTCAACCATTCTTTTATTATTCAACTTGATATGGTCACCAACATGTCTGAAACCTTTCTTTAACAGTATACGGCAAATATCTCGTTTATTTAACCAATATTTATGATAAATTAAAATCGGCGGGCATTTTCATAACTTTATTGGCAACGCGACACCAAATCTTTCTAATTGGCTTCCTAAAAAGTGGCCAAATTATACGGACCAATGGCGTGCCAGTCCGCCAAACTGTATTAATGAAAAGGTACCGGTTGTTTATGTTGCAAACAATGAAGCATATTGGCTGTTTTGTTACAGATAGGAATTAGAAGTGCAGCCCCTTTTCCAAGCCCATTTTCCCTCTGGGGAATCGAGGTTAATTCCTCTTTCTGCATGCATAACGATGCCTGGCAATGCCATGAAAATAAAAGAGGTAATTTTGGTGAAAATTGACGACTGAGCTAATTATTCTCGCATAGAAGCTCCACAAATAAAGTTATTTTAAAAAGAAATATATGGCTGAGGTATGCAAATAATAGATATAAACTAAGCTTTCCAAGGAGCTTTTTTATCTCTTTGGCGTCTTCATCGCAAGATCGTTCTGATGAAACCGAAATTAAAGTACGTCGATGAATGTGTGGCAAGAATAAGATAACTTCCATCTACATTCAAAGCTCATCACAATCGCATTAACTTGATGACGTCATAAAAGTAGTATCGCGGCCCCTTTCCGCACGAATATACATGTGTTTATAATTTAGGTCAGGACCATTCTGAAAGTTTTCGCGTGAAACCCCCTGGAAATTTCGAAGAATAGCTTTGACAGTGGACAAAAAATGCATAGCGAATTTTGAATGCATGAACACATAATATTTCACATCGAATGCTACTAAGCGTATCTGAAATTTGATATGTGCATGTACATGAAAATAGCGTCCGCTTCCTGGGCTCTTTTCTGGCAGCCATATTTTAATGCAGCGAAAGTGACTTAATAAACCTTTAAACTTTAATAATGCAAAAACGGTTGATCAGAAATTACATGTACAGTGTAAATAATTTAAGAAAACACACACAAAATCGGTAAACATGCAATGCATTGGCGAAGTTAATCACTAAGTGAATTAAAATACTAACTTTTTCAAAACAACATAAGTGAGTTGTTTCTTTTGAGAAGTGCCTCATTTACGTATGTGTACAGCGAGTATCTGAAGTCAGTGGTAATTTTTTTTTATCAAAAAAGGTTGTAATAGCATGTGATAATTTCTGATCAGTAGTTTGTGCATTCGCTGTATGCAAATATGACTGAAAGAAGAACACATTTGAGCGTCCTTAACTTTTAAACAACCGATTCAAAAAAATGTGATACTTGGGATTTCCAACTACCTAAATTGTGCTTATTTACATTAAAAATTATGGAAAAGCTTCACCAGTTTTATTTAATTTTTGGCGATTTCAGATGGTATATAGTGTATGTATGACCCATGATTTACAGTGTATATCCTTCGTGGTGCGATGATATTTTACGACAAGGCAATTTCTTTACAAAAGGAAACTGTGATGGAGCACGCTTTTTTACATTTAATTGCCACGAAGTAATATCGTCCACCGTCACGGTTATGCTCTTACGCACTCTCTGAAAAATTTCATATACAATTTCAAGTCCAATTTTGTAAAACAATGTTATTCAGAATGGATACAACAAGTCAAATTCGTTTTCTGGTCTGTGCGTGATTTTTTTTCTTGAAGTTTCTGACAGAAAGTTAATTAAAGTCATCCTTGACATGACATGTAGGGCAGGGTTCACGGGACGCGTGTAAAACTGCCTGAAATGGATTTATAAATAGAATGATGTGGTCATACACACCTGAATAAAATTATGGGTTACACGCATCTGTAAAAGTGGGTGAGAAGTCATCCTCAATCGATCGTTTTTCGTCTGAAAGCAATTTTTTGCCTTTTTTGCATATTCTCAAGACAGTCATTTTCAACAAAAGTAGAATGCAGAAGGATGTTTTTCTTTTTCTAGTGTTTTTCAAATTTATTTTTCTTTTCTTCATAATTTACATATGCCATTATTTCGTATACATATAGTAGCATCCGTTTTCAGGAAAAAATATTTTGGGGAAAAAAAACAGCTTCAGAAATTATGCCAGGCTTGAGTTTCATCCACATACTGTGTTGTTGTACCACTAAATGAAACCATTACAACTCTCGAAATTTAATTAATTCGTAATTAGTCTATAAGCCATGCTTATTTCAGACACGACTGATATTTTGCCATGGTCGTGCAAACCAGTTAGACGTCAGTAAATACATTCTATGTATTGCCGCGTTGCATTAAGGATGGAAATTGCAGCGATTAACAACAACATTTATCTTTATTTTAGTCTGCGTATGCAAATTTAAATTGTACACAAAGCATAAATACCCCGGCTAAAGATATTAAAAATGGCTGCAATTCAAGGGGCAGATAATGAATGTACAGTAATTCTGCAAAGGTTAATGCTGAACAACATATATTCGCGTGAAACTGTATAGAACCATATTTTGATAATGCATGTAAACAATTTTTATAAACTGAATACTTATAGCAGTGGTCATTCAGCACTGTCAAAATACAGGGTATGCATAGAAGAATGTTACAATTTTAAAGTTGTATAGTTTCTCTAATAATTGGCACAGACGAAGTATTCAAGTTTATAGAACACCCACTACGTTGAGTTCTTAACGTGCTCACCCTTTGTTACACGGCACACATCCAACCAATAGTCAATTTCTTTTCACACTCTGGTTAGCACTTCTGGTTTAGCAAAGCCATGTCGTCCGCACCGTGATGACATGGCTTTTCCCCCGACCTCACCCCGTGTGATTTCTGCCTCTAGGGTTAACAGTATAACACCAGGTGTAAGTGCCACCACTACTAATATTTTGTTATAAATACTGACTCGTACTTGATACGCGCTAACTAACGATCTGGACAGTTACCAGAATCTAAATATTTGAATAGATTCTTGCCACGTGCTTTAACATTTTGTAATAAAGACTTGTTGATGATAATTATCAGCAGATAAAATACACCTTGTATCCTCGTTATCATGTTATGGTTAACACGACTGGGATTTGCAGGACCAGTGTTTTTCAGACCCTAGCATTTGTGAAAATTTGATCCCTATAGCGCACAGCATTTGCCTTGCATTATAGGGCAGACAGATCTGTAATACGATTGTTTATGGTTCCAAATGGAGATAAATAGGCTAAATGTTTTTCCAAAGCCAAGATTACTTCGGGCGCTTGTTACAATTCGCTCTTGCACGTACTTCCAATGATTTATAAATATTTCTGGTCGCTCTAATGCGCGCGTACATTTTCCGGAGGTTATATACCGTTCTGTACACAAAGTTGAACAAATATGAGGCGGCCATCCTCTCCCGCAGGTGAAAAGGTCGTGTTATCTCCTAATTGCAGCGTGCTCTAATCATTAATGCATGCACAGTGCATATACGATGTGTGTAGTGACCATGTTTCTTGCGTTTTCACTCGTGATTCAGTTATACCGGTACGGCGGTTCTGGTCCTCGCATGCAGCCAGAATCTCACGCGGCACAACTGATCCATTTATTAAACTTGAGATTAGGTACTTTGCTTCGCGAATTAATTTTTGTTTTGGAAGTAAACGGAGGATAAAAACCTTAATTACATTGTAAATCAGTTTCGCCATGCGTAAAACGCAACTTAACATTCCATTCATTTATTTCCCGAGTGACAGCTCGCGTTACTCGCTCGCAGGATCAAATTGTTCGCACTCCAATTTTAAACTTGGAACAAGTTTTTCAAAACCCGAATTTTCTTGGAATTAGGCGTAATCCCGCTCTCGATTCCCTGGATTACCTGCTGAGAATTCGGATGAATCTTACGTCGATGCACCGCTATAGATTTCGAAGGTCTGAAAACGTCTTAGATGCGCATACTCCTGATACTAAGTCCAAATGGTTTGTTTCTGTAATCGAAGAACTTAAAAAAATACTCGCTACACAGCTGCGATTGCAATGACCTGAACCGGCTGAATTTAATTACATTTCCAGGGATCGAAACCGTAGGGTTTCTGCTAGCATCTTAAACATGGATCACCTCAGCAACACTAGAAGTGCACGTTGCAAAAACTGGAACACCTACAGAATATTGAATGTATTTGGGAGGGTAAAATACTGCCAATGAGTTGATTAATTAATGGGAAAATTAGTTCAGTAGCACGATAGCGTAAATGTATTCAGCTGTTTTAACCCGTGTGAGAAATCGGTAAGCGGCTTTACCGAGGGAACTGGATGGAGGAAGCAGGAAAAAAAACAGCATGGCCAAAACAATTTACGTTGGGAAAGATTTCCCTGCAGAATTAAGAGCAAAAAGGAAATGGTGGATAATGCATGAAGCTGAGTTACTGTACTAGCAGTTTCCCAATTCTGCTTCTTTTCCCAGTGGACGCGATGCTAAAATTCGATTGTCTATCGAGGAAGCGTCAGAAAGTTGGTGCAGCAAGATGACATCGCCCTGTACTAATTAATCATTGGTTAATTAATCATAGAATAAAATCTATTGTATGAATTCATTAATTGCAATTAGCGGTTGGTCATAAACTTATTATAAAAGCTATTAAGAAGTAATAAACCTTTACTAAGATGAAAGAGGAACGTTACAACGATAGCAAACAATTTGTGACTAGGTGTCTGCTGTCATCAGTCTGTTCCAAAATCATGCTACAAAAAGTAGTTCAAAATCTGACTAGAACTGATAAGAATCCGCCAACATTTTTTTCCGTAAGAGAATTTGTCGAAAAACCCATTGTAGCTCGCAACACCTTTTTGGTAATCCCTGTATGATTATTTTTTATTATTGCAGTCCATTACGAACTCAATTATCATGCAGTGACGAATTTACCAGCAAATTGTTCCAAGAATATTTTCTATTTTAGCTGCGTGTTTGCACAAATTGCAGCATATAATATAATGTGCGTGCACATGTACCCATTGTTTAACTTAACTGTTTTAAGAGATGTCTTATTTTAATCTTTGTCAAGAAATAATTTCACAACTAAATTGCGCTTGTCACCGTGATTTACAAAAACCATCTTGTATCATTTATGCACTATAACTTTTTTGGTTAAATATGTAAAAAAATGCTTTGGTTTGTTTAAAGATGTTTTTTTTTATAAAGCACAAAAATATTCAGGTTAGACTAAATTGTGTCCCTTTATATTTATTTACGCTAACTGTATTTGCCTAAGTTGTAATGCCCCAGGTGAAATGATTTCAGTTATACTTTAACAGCTCTTTTCAAATACGATGCACAACCTTCTTTCGTTGATATTCAAAATAAGGAATCAATTTCCTATCGGAATTTGGTAACCTATTACTGAGAGCGTATACTTTCCTATACTGTATATGCATGCACATTATGTACGTGTATGTGTTGCCCTTAATCCCATATCCCATTAACTTCTTTGTCCCATTTTGAAATTGACGCCAAAATAACAACGTTGTCTATGCCATAGGCCTTTTTTTACTGTAGGATTCAGCCATATATGCAATCACATGATGAATTATCAAATAGATCCCACCAGAAGTAGAAATTACATTTGATGCGCTGAAATTTAATTAAATGCTAGCTTTTTTCCCAAAAGACGCTTTCCTTCATTTCAGCGAATTTAATTTTGAAGCATTAACCAAATGGTTAATCAAATCAAATAAAAGAATTTCAGAAACTTTTTAATCGGATTAAGCCTGTAATTAAAATTTACGATACATTATGGATATTGGTGGAATAGACGTCTAATAACCGTTAAATACATGTATTATAATTTAACCTATTTAGGAAATTATCTTGAAATCAAGAAGTGAAAACAGTTTCGTTAATTAAAATACGTGTACTGTATGTTAGAATGTTAGAATACTATCCTGGTAGCGTATAGCTTTCATTGTACACTGTACTTGTACATGTATGCAGTTGTTTAATTATACCGACATTTTAGTAAAATAAAAAACGTCGAAAAAAATCACTGCATAATCATTAATTACTGCATATCATTAGTGGTTGTTAGAAGATGAGTTATTCAATAAATTTATTATAGGATTACCATGAAACTTAATAATAAAATTCAATAAATACGAACATTAGCAATAACATTTTGTTTAGTTATTATTAACATGTTTAGTTATGATTTTGATTAGTTATAATCACGTTAGCTGAATTAGTATACGTAGTATTTGTTCAGTAGACATTTTTTTTTAAAAAAACGTAACATTTTGGAACATTCACAAGAACCACCAAACATTCTACATTTTTTGATGCCATATCAGAATAATATAAAAAGAATAAAGAGTGGATGCCTATACCCGATGACGTCACATCTGTTGCGCACTCTGTACTGCATAACCTAACTAGACAACAAGTAATCGCCTAAATAAGCAATGTTTTATGCCTGCATTCACACAAGCGTGTAATTGTATTAATTGCGCGAACCGAAGGAGAAATTCGAAATGGACATCCTGCGGCGATGTGTGCATGCGTGCGTTATCGAAAGGCGTTTCCAAATTTTTATGCAAATGCGATGCCCCGCTCCAGACTGGCGCAGACAGCACCAGGCGTGTTGGTATTTGAAAAATGAGCGAAGAAGCCATAATACGAAAAGGTGTTTCACTGAAAATTTGTTCGGCAACGCATGGCCGATGGTGGAAGCAAAAAGCAATTTACATAAATGCCAGTTGGCGCAGAAACTAAATGGTCAAGGCAAATTTGGTAGGAAATAACAGCATGGATTAATGGCTCTGGAATTTATCAGCGGAACGGATGACACCAATAATCGTAATAATAACGAGCATCGTGGCTCGTAATGTACAATAGAATAGATCCATAGGCCTATGGATCGCCACGTACTTTAACAGCCTAGCTTTACAATGCATGGCTTTTATTAGAAGAAAGACGGAAAAAAATGGGTGAAACGCTTCGCGATTTAACGGCGGAAAACAACACGTTGGTTTACATGGAGGCGGTTCTCTATCATGCCCCCAATATGTGACATTTTAGTGTTTCCGCCATTTATTTGCTGCCTTGCCATTCGAGCCTTGTCATTCTTGTCTCTGGGAGCTGGCCAGCGGCATCTCGGCGTATCACTTTCTTGATCCACTGGATAAAATCATGCTACATTCGATTGGAAAATTACTGACAGAGGATCCACCATTGAGGTTACATTGTTTTACGCAATTCAATTTAGTGTGCATACTAGTTGGGCTTCTCTGCACAGCTGTGGATCACTTAAGAAATCAACAGAAATGACCTGGCTTGTAAGGTGTCTTGGTCCTAACTGCCATTCTCAGTACTATGTCCATTAAATTTTCAGCGAAATGACACTAATTTTGTGTATTATGTCTGAAATTCAATTACACTGTACATGAATGGAATTGGACAGCGTACGCCAGTCTTTCAGTCCCATTTAAGCCTGATCATTAACGTTGTTCTTAAGAGTTCCAGGTTTGTGAGGCTGGTACAGTGACATCACCGTTGCTATAAGATACAGGCCAGAAGATGTTGTACATGTATCTTTGATGCAAAGTTTGTACCAGCACTGGCACATGCTACAGTATATCAATCTGCCATCGTACATGTATTTATTTATTCTGAAAAATGCAAGCAAAATTGGCATCGCTTAACCTTAAGGCAAATTAAAACCTCAGCAACTGATAAACATAAAATTTGCATGTAAGCTAAGTAGGCTTATGGCTCTGGTGTAGAACGCTTCAGCATTATGACATGTAGTTTCAAAGTACAGTGTATAATAACAAACATTTTTAGAAAAAACACACGCATATTGATTACTTTGAATAACAACTAGAATTTGTTGTGCATATAATGGAAATCGATCTGATAATTGATGACTATTATGGGCTTCCAAAGCTGGAAATATACTTAAATTTAGTTTTCAGCTCATTCATCAGGTCACTGCTTTCACAGACATTTAACCTACAATGAAATCTTCAATGTAAGCCTTGCATCGTTCTAGGACAATGATTTTTCTCATATTGTTATGCCTTGTTATGGTTTTATTCATCATGCGTGTAGACGCCCAACTTAGTTTGGACTCATTCACTCTCTTGCAAACCAAAGGTGGAAATGATACATGCACTGTACTTGTATGTTCATGTATATATTGACAACAACATGAATTTCAGTTTCATTGTCTTTCCCACCCTGGAGAAACAATTAGTATGTGATTCTCTACTGATATCAGTATGACTCTATACTGATATCAGTATGACTCTATACTGATATCAGTATGATTTTATATCTTATGATCTATGATCTGTGTATTTGCACTGATATCTACTGTACTGGTTATACTGATCTTTCCACCAGGTCATCTTCAGTCAGACTTTTTAACGTTAATACATTTTGAGGAACATGAGCTTAAAAGTAAAAACAGGGTTTGCAACTAGTTTTAATCTTAATAGTCACGAACGTAAAATTGTAATGACATGAGTTTGAATTTCCAGGTCCACTTTGGGATGGACTAAATAATCGAATGACATGAACATGTACATGTATTTACTGCGAGAATTATTGGTAGAGACAGCTATTCCTTAGTAGTGTTACACGCGTGTATATTTCTTCCAGAAAGCGATTTTTTTTCTCTTTTTAGCATTACAGTTGCATAGTCCTCTTAGTTTTTCTCAATACAAACGAATGTTGCTCCAATGCTCTTCTATTTGCATTCAAGTGAACCGAAATTCCGCTATTTCTTATTGCCATAAACGTGGCAGTAGCCTACTTGTTGGAAGAGTTACTTTCAAACAGTCAAAACGAAAATGTTTCCTTTTTTCACGCCCCATTTCTGTGTTACTTTGCTTTTTCGGTTATAAAATCGGTTTATTTTTTCTCTCCATCAGATATTACGTCAGCGGAAGTTACTCAGCACTCCCTTGCAGGATGAAGGAAAGCGGAGAGTCCTCGCCCACCGCCCATGATGAGTGCTTCCGCTCCATCAACCATGCAGAATGTAGTCTACGAAAGATGGAGATTTACTTGATGAGGCGAGAATTATGTGACGTCACCCTGATCGCTGAATCCCGTCGAATTCCTGCCCACCGCTTAGTTTTGGCAGCGGCGTCCGATTACTTCTCGGCCATGTTCACCAACGATTTAAGGGAAGCCACGCAGGAGGAAGTGGTGCTCAAGGACGTCGATCCTGACGCCCTCTGGGATCTCGTCCATTACTGCTACACTGGTAAGCTACGCATGCATCCTTCTCGTATGATCACAGACCATGCATCTATGTTTGATACATCACAGATATAGCAGGTCTGGTCGCTTAATTTGGAGCCAGTCTCAATACACATGTACAAACTGGTCCGGTAATCATGAAGGAAACGAACTAAGTCTGGAAAGCAAAATCTAATTCAGTGCTAACTTCGTTATTAGCTCGCTGATTAATAATGAAAGCAAAGAGCAATAGCTCAGTATTATATCGCGATTGCAAAGTTAATCCCATCAAATCTTCTATCCACCAATAACTACACAACGATGTTTCCTAAATGCATTGAAAATGTGAAGGAGAAATCATGCAATCCGTTTCTATGCAGCGATTAATTGTACGTTAAACTGCCTACAAATATTCAGTGATATAATTGCCCGAGTTAATATGAAACCTGTCAAATTTCATGTTGTGTACGCTCATCGGTCGCCCGGACAACTTTTAAACAAGATTAACCTATTAGGCCTAACCAAATCACGTCTTGTTTTGGCACAGAAAATCGATGATCGTGGAAATAATCAATAATTTTGTCGCATGCAGCTTTCACACAGTGATGGATCGATTTTCTGTTGCTTGTCTACATAAATTAAACTGTTCCAATAATATAAATTAAAGTACAATCTGTCAAAGGCAACGGAAAACAGTGCATGGAATGCCGCTAGCGACGTCTGTAGTTAAGCATAGCCGTATTAGCAGAACGTATTATTGCTATTTTGCAATGTTTATCTAAACGTTTCATCTGAAGACTATGATGCCAGACAATATACACGTATTTTTGTCCATGGTTAATCAAATTGGAATATAATTAGTACTCCCCATGTACTTCGTACAGTATTGTGTTTTAACTACATGAACTAAACTTGACAATCCTCACAGCAATACCAATATTGATATCGGCCAATGTTTACGAACAAAACGTGTAATTGTAGTTGCAGTTATGTTTAGTCAAGTTCCTGCTATGCAGTATTACATGTTATCGTTGTAAAAAAGATCCATATAGTTTGTCCTCAGACACCCGAAATACGACGTAATCCTACCGAGCAAAAACTGACCACCAAGTAAGATCTAGGCCAATCTATGATATTCCGGTGAAATTTGTTAGGTTTTTGCGCTCATTCATCATTGGTCTGAAAAAAAGTTAAGTCCTTTGCCAGCTATAGCCTAATCCTTCTCTCCCATCCAACCATCTTTATTACATTCCTCTAACTTTTGAGGAACACAACGTGTTTGGTAATCAAGATATGGCTTGAGGATTAGCTAAAATCGCCCACATGGCAGGTCGCCTTTTATAGAGGATTACATGAGCTTAAAGAAGCGGCACGTGGCCACGGCTGATTTTAACCTCGGAAATAAAATGAGGTTGCAACGCCAGATTTCTAAGCCATTACGTCTTATGATATCCGTTTACATTCACACGTTCATGTACACGTACGTGCAATATATAGCTTCAAACACCATATATTTTAGTAAAGATAATTGTGTTGTCGGCAATAGATCATAATGTATCAATGTCACAAGTTCCACACATGCCTGCTTTTGACTGTATTTTTGCAGGTTGCTATTCATAAAAATTGAATAGACGATTGATTTTAGATAGCGTGATAAGAAGTGTCATACAATGTATTGAGTTTTTCTAAAACAATTATATTGTCAATTTGTCCTACAATTCAGAAAAAAAACGTCCATGGCACCAGAAAAGAACGGGACGTCCACGTTGTTTAAATATTTACATGCAAGCTTGTGATCCCATTTTCTTTTCAATAAACGTATGTGGTTTACTTGGTTCGAAATATTTAAAAAACGCCAATGCATGTAGGTTTGTTGGTTCCACAACCCACATCGTAAACTTGGAGACAAAAAAAACCGATGGCTTTCAGTTCAAGCCCGACACTGCAACGATGAAATAATACGAATGCAGATAGACGTGGTAAATCTTATAACATACCCATTTCTGCAAACCAATATAGAATGGATATTCGCAATAGATATTCACGCAAAATCCCCAATTCGTATTCACCAGACCGATGAACACTGGCCTATGTTTAACCAGATATTCTTTATTTGATATTCTATACACATTCGAGCAGACCACTTAGGTGTCCTCTGTTGCCTAGAAAATCGTCTTCCATTAATCATTTTTATGGACAAAAATGAAGCGAAACCATACTCTCAAATTTCCCTCGAAGGTGAGACATTACCATACAGAAAGAGCTTTCAAGGAAAAAGAATTCAACTGAAAGTCCAGGTTAAAACTAAAAAATAGGGCTAAAAGGGCTGGCACTGCACCTGCACGTAGGCGATAAAGGTACTCCTTGCAGCAGGACCATTGGCAACTCCCAGAAGACTATTTTCGAGTACATCGCAAATGGTTAAAGTTGTTCTGTTTTATTAAGCGAAGCGAGTTGATAGTTCTCTGGAAAGTTTCTTGCAATCTAATGGATGGACTAGCCACGAAAATGCAATGTTTTTTTTTGTTTCCCATTCCCTTAAAGTGCGAGCATAATTCAAGTTGGGGATAGACAGGTATTTTATCTCTGGCGATTTGGAAACAGGAAAAGTGTAGCGTGAACCCGCTGCATTAGGCAACTGGGAAAACGTCATCAAAACGAAGACTTTAAGTAGATTTACACATTCAAGCCGCCTCCTGCAGCGACAATTCATAAGAAATATTGTGAAATGATGCTCGAGCAAATGAGCAATGAGACAGAATTCTAAGAATACCGTCCTGGATGCTATACGTCTAGCTCCAGAAATGGCATTATAGCTCAAGCAAAATCAAAACCAGGGTTTTTACACTTGCAAAACGTGCGATACGCATTCTAAATGTTTTTCCCAAGATTTCTGAGCCACAAATGGTGCCAGTATTTATCGTGGAGGATCACAGGAAATGCTGGAAATACATGTAGAGCATTGATCACGTCAACAATAAATACATGATCGTAAAATCAGGAAGTTGAAGCTGTTTTGTTCATGCAGCCCAACTTCTCCGAAGAGCCTGAAAGGTTATAGTGATATATTTTCGGCAATTTTCATTTTTTACATGTTTGCATTTCGACCAGTGTACATCGTTTCCGGTTGAATAGAAATGAATGGTTTCTTGCTATCTCAGAACTCGTCTAATGTATTATTAGCAATTTGATGATATTATAGGCATTCCACATAAACTACGCTCTTTATTATACTTGTATGTTTGTATGATAATGCAATCCATACAAGGAAAACGTTGCGTGATGTCCTCCAGTGAAAATTCGTTAGCAAACGTCAGCATAAAATAAAGCTGTTTTGCTCCCTGTTAGCAATGTTATTGGTTATGCTACCGGCACAAGGGGTTTGTGGAGTCTGCTTACAGAACTTCAGTCTTCTCTAACGGAAAATAAAAACACTTTCAAAGAAAATAGTCATCCGATGCAGCTGTGTACACCAATTCTGCATTGTTATAATTGTATAGGTGTAATGAACACAAATAACATACCGTATAAATTACAAAAAATCAATAATTTGCATTCAGTCTTTGTGTTTTAAGAGCCGTTTCAACGCAAACGCTTGCATGGGAATCATTTTGGATGCGTGTTGACAATTGCTTAATAAGAGTTCTACTGTTGGTATACAGGATTTCATGACTACATTACTTAAGGTTCTCAATCAGTGAAAATCAAATGATTTAATTAAGAAAGCCTTTCATACTTGCACGCCTATTTACAAAGAGAGAAAATCTAAATTAAAAAAATCTTTAAAAACGCAAAAAAAGCCTTCATAATATGTTGCATCAGTTTACATACATGTAGGTGCTCGCTTGATATAAAATAAAAGAACAAGCTGCGAAATCGAAAATATACACAATAATAAACATCCAAGCGTTTTTGGTCTACTTACAAACGTACAATTATGTTAAAAAGTAAAAACGCTACCACTATAAACCGGGATATACATGTATTATATTGTAACTAGGCGAATAATGTGTGCCTAATTTATCGAGTACATTTTTCCTATTAAATTATGGGGGTAGATGTTATCACTAGATTTAATTTTCTTTCGAAGCTTTCATTCTTTACCTCTCTTTGAAATAAAAAAAAGATCATCCAATGCAGCCTGCAAATGTAGTCCAAACGGTTTTTAAGGAGGATTTCAAGTCACCTTAATGGTGCGAAATGTACTGTAACACGCTTCAATAAATAACATTTAGTTTATCTCTCTTCTAACTAAAATAAATTTATGGTAAAGGTTTGAACCGCTTAACTGTTTTTTTTCCAATTTCAAGTGAATTACTTTAATCGAGCCTCTTTGGCTTATCTCGAGCGCGTTCTTCAAAGTCCAAAGTTTATCTCGTATATAGAAACATTTAATATCGACCAGACGTCGCGAAATACTATATACTTTCGGTTATTCGGGGAGTTGTTTATGTTTAAAAAAAATCCTCGTTTTCTTTTAGTTAGTCTGTTTATTTACCCAAAAAAGGATCCTGCAGATTCCATAATCTTCTAAAAATGACCAAAACTTGCTTTTTAAAAATACTAATAATAAACAAGAAACTTTGCCGATCAATAACGACGCTTCTAACTGCTTAAGAAAATTGATTTTTTTTAATAACACGCCCGTTGCGTGGCTGGCACCTAAATCAAATTAAGAAATATTGCTGCAATTTTAGGCCAAGACCGTATAAATGAATCGATGTACAGAATTTATATTTTGTTTTAGCTTAAAACGTCAAAATTATTTGTGTCTGTAAAAGCATATGGTCATACCCAATGCCGATGAATTTGGGAGAAACCAGTTGACCGCTGTTTAACCTTTCTCAAGGCCCTTATGTCATACATGTAGTTCAATCTAGAGCCTGTGACTACTCACACTTTAAGGCGGAGTAGCCCGTAATGAAAGCTAGCACTGCAACCAGGACTTGCATGAAGAATACAAAGAACTATAACTCAAAGTATATGGTTGATCCCTTGGGCGCGTGGCATTTATCCCAATCAGGTTGCTAGATTTTTGCCTCGGACATATCTATACGGGTCTACCGACCATGCATTACATCCATTGATAAAAACTAAGACCAGCCTATATCTCAGATCGCGAGATTTTCCTTTTACTTTGAGGGACATAAAAACTTTTTTTATTTTCGTCGGATTGGCCCGCGTGTGCTTCGCACTCCCCGAAACCCAGGCCCCATTCGCACCATTCGGCACTTACGCCGTGTATATAAAAAACGGAAGATGAAAAAGCCAGACTTCGCCATTACGGATAAATGTATAAAACACGCGTGCAGGTATATATATGTCATCATAAAACGGTAGAAAGTATAAAGTAAATGGCGGTCGCAGGGGCCATTTTCTCTTACTTGCCATTCTCCCGATGGAAGCCACCTCAGCCATAATATTTCTGCAGCTATCATTCCTATTCAGTGGGTAGCGTCTTCGCAGCTGCCCTGCTTGCCAATGGAGGAGAATAAGAGGGGGAAAAAAACTCAAACTCTTAAAAGTTGCACAACTTTTTCTTGTCGCGTCTTCTGCGACAAAACTTTAGCCCATTTAAAAGGCTTGGACCATTTATATCCATTTTTAAGGCTTAGTGATGCTTATGGAGGGAAATAACTTTGGCCTCCTTTAACGCTTGGAAATCAACTGGACTCTTTAACGAAATGGTTAGAGACAACAACAAAAAAAGTCAGTTCGCAGTCAGCCGAGTAATTTTATGCTCTTGGTGTTGACCAGCTCCCCGAAGCACCAAACCAAAATGGTCCATTTTGCGTGTAAGATGCTGGTTTAGTAGCGCGACAATGGCTGCAATCCTTCGTGTAATCTCGCATAAGCTTCGGTGGAGAAAGCTATTGAATTTCCTAAAACAAATTGAAAAATAGTATTGTGTGTGCACGGGCCACGACCTGACTACACTAACCAAAGTCGCTTCCTGCACTTCCACACTCGACAATCGCAATTTAGGGGAGGGGGGGAGGGCTAATTAAAAGCGATTCCCTTAAAGATACGCGAAGAGCGTAGAATAAAACCGAGACAGGGCTTAAATTTCGCGAATGATGAGGTCACGGGGTTCTCGCTAATTAAATGCGCTACATTTGCTGTTTCCTGAAATATGGGCCGCAGTGGCTCAACTGCCAGAGATCCTCGGGGAAATTGTCACCAGCCAAAACAAACGTCCGTATTTACCTTCTGCATGAACTACGCGGCTAGACCAATTTTCTCCGAGAAAATTCTATTTCGCCAGCTGACTTTGTATATACGGCGAGAGATTTTCTCTCTTGTGTTTCATCAGCCTCTGATGTACATGTACGTCGCGGGCATTCATTGTCAAGGGTCTGGAGTGGCGTGAAATATTTGCATCGATCGGTGCAGAACAAATACATAATTTACACGGGATTTTTGCCACAGAGTAAGATAGCGCATTCTGGCAAACAAAACTTTCTTTACCTGCCCCATTTGTCAGTGTTTATGGGAATTAAACCCATTCGGGGTCACGTAGGGTAATGACCAGCCTTAACACTTAGTTTAATGCAAAGATGGAATCAAAAGTAAACACTTGTGACGTTTATGGATGAATTTTTTCTATCCCCACTAATTCTGATCTTTTAAGGAGACTACTTTACCAAACTTTCAACGTGCGCTGAACGGCGTTTACTTTTTATATCACGCTGTAATATGTCCATGCTTAATGATCATTATCAGTTTACCAAGACATCGCTGTATGCGGTATGGCATCATGCAGGGTTCTCATAGTTTTGGAATACGGTTCCCCTGTTTTGGAAAAAAATTCCCTAGCTTTATATAATTTATAGAATAAAATGGAAACAAAATTGACCATTTAATGATAAATCTATTTAATATTTCAAAACTTAAAAGTTACTATGGAAATAGCGGAATTCCCTGGTATTGCATAATTGTGACTACACACGCCCTCTTTTGAGCTGTATCATCGACAGTTAATCACTTGAGATTATGGTAATTTAAGGCTGGCGTATTCTGATGAAAATTTCCATGACTTTTGCATGAAAATTTGAAATTTCCCTTCCTACTTCCCTGACAATTGATCCATGATAAAAAAGCATGAAACTTTGTGTCAATCCACATAAGAAAAATATCTTTACACACAAATTCATCCATCTATGTGTATATTTACTGTTAATTAGTAGAGGTTGTAAGTTTAACATGCTGAACATTCATACACGTTTTATAAATAAACACATCGCACTTTAACTGAGCATGCATGACGTGCAATTAATCATAAAGATGTTTTATTTAGTTGTAATCCAAATTACTGTGTTACAGATATGATCAACTAATCCAAGTCTCCCCATAAATTTCTATTATCTTGAACGGAATATAAATCCTATAGACATTGAAGATGACTCGCGACATTGACGAAACGTTGCGAACATTTTGCAACGTAGGCGACCTCGTAAATTATTGGATACTCCAGTATTTTTTTTTCTGATATCCACCCTGTTCAAAATATCGTTTTATGAAAATAAGAAAGCTGAGACTTGGCGTACGGATGTGTATTTCGAGCTCCAACCAAGATATACCTATATATCACTCAAGTTCTCATCCAGGTCTAACACTTGCGCTCTTCAGATTTACAGCCAAGTTATATAAGCGTGTACTCGCCCTATATTAAATTTGGCTCAAATTTACTTCAACCAGAAACCTTTCCTTCAGATTGATTCGCCCTGTTAATCTAATATCAAAGCGTTCTATATAGACGATGGTGAGTTACAGACTTCTGTCAACTTGGATATAATAATTGCGGCAACGCTGTTATTCGAGACCTGCCGTATCGCTTTCACAAGAACGTTAAGGAAAGAGTAGACAAAAGTTTCATTTCAGGCAATATATAAGACATATTTGTACAATGCATTATATAGCGTGGCTACCTTTTTGGTTGTAGTTCCTTGACCGATTTCTCAGCATGCAATAGAATTAGTTATTTCTGGACGCAAGACCACGACACGTATATAGACAGAAACCACTTTCTCATATAGTGATCTAATACAACATACCGAAGTGTTGCCATAACCTCAAATAGGAGTTGGAAATCTTCATCAGTTCATTATACATACATGTTCCCAAAGAGCGCAGAAATAAGTCAAACCATTCCATGCGATGAAACTTAAAATATACTTCTTGATTGCCATTAAATGCTTCGTAACCAAATGTTGTCGTCTTTTTACTCAACTTTTAAGTAGCTGAGCATTTCGATATCTAATTGCACTGAAATACTAGAACAGTTAAGAAATTTCAAAGGATATCATTTGTAATCAGTTTAAAATTCCAGAAGACGAAGAGTCCCCTTTTAAAACGAACGATATACCGTACAATTAATTACACAAATATTTCATGACTACATTCCTCGGATCGAGGTTTATGTTTTGATTTATGCTTGGAAGCCTATAATTAACTTCCTTTCACCTGCGAATAGTTTGGCTGATTCTGAAAAGTTTTTAAAACAAAACAGGACTCGAGTAAAACGCAAATACATCTGCACTGTTTCATATCCCTAGGCAAGTTTTGTTTGTAAAATATCCGTATAGCACTCGCGCACGTATTTATTTTGGAGATTTTTTTGCGAAAGGCTGTTAGGCTCGACGTCAGACTGGCTGATATTATGGTTTCCTAGACATATACCGTAGCTATACGATGGCATGAGAGCCTGAAAAGGGGGTGACCACACAGCTTTATCCGTCAAGGGGGAAAATGAATTGCCACCTGCTATAATTAATGAGGCAAGTGGATTGAAGGTAGCGACAGGATTACATTCCCCTCTTTAACTTACGACGCCTGAATGACGAAATAAGATTGATGGCTGAATTGGCAATCATGGAGAAAATGGCATTTCTAAAGGGGTAACCCTTTATGAATGCTCCAGTTTATTTGGCACGACTGCGCATTTCCAGAGACAAGCGAGTCTATGGCTGCCCATTGTTATTGTCAACGCAAACAAGTCAATAGTTTTGATAGTTTATGTACTCCCCCGAAAAATAAAATTTTCAACTTCCCTGACTTTTCCAGTTTTTAGAACAAATTCCCTTGACCAATCATGCAAATTCATGGCATAATAAAATACATGTACTACATTTTTTCAAAAAAGAGGAGTTCCCTATTTCTATAGACACAAGGCTGACAGTGCCTTCTTCAATTGTTTACTTTAAATTTTTTTTTTACATTTTAAATTTTTACAAAGCCATTAAAATTATCCTTTGATTCCTAGGTTCCATCATTAATCAAGGTACAGAAAAAAAAAGATTGCTGAAAATCGGTGCATAATTTAAATGTTATGACTTTTCCATAACTTCTGTGACCCCAATATAACGTCACGCAAAGTTTTAAATTGCCAAATGATAATGATTCGGTTGAAATGCACAAAACGAGTGAACGTCGGAGTGATACGCGACGACAGAACTTTAGACATTTATTTTAATTTCGCCTGAAAATCGATTCAACTTCTCGATTAAAGTGGTAGATCGTGATCGCCATCGACGCGCCGCGCGCAAACACGACAAGATAATTGTCATTCACCCCGTATATCCTAATGTAAATAAACGCAGGATCGTCCAGATTAAGTCGGAGACTTTTCTGGCAATAATTCGAAGCACAAAAGCCCGGATTTAGTCTCACGGCCGATTGTGTATTCATGGAGTGTGGCCCGGCATTGAAAACTAAACAATATAGTCGTAGGAAAGATTGGTGGCGAGCACACACTCTATGCTGCATATAAATCAGGGGCCTGCTTACATACATATAAATCGAGTCTGAGTTTTTACACAAATGAACAAATCACCTTGGTAACCACGCAGGGATTCTCCGTTCCACGTCTTATGGGTCCAATTTCCGATTGGTAACCATGGCAACCCATCACCTGTTACCATGTACTTCGGATGTCGTTATTCAAATTACTAGGCTCGTGTTCCATTCAATCCTTTTCAAATGATTTCCACTTAAGCGTATGATGCTTTTACTGGAGCTTTCAAAAAAAAAATAATGCAACCCGATTTATCAACACCACCTCTTTCCCTCATCTTCAAATATGCCACAAGGCGCCCGCCCGTGTTATTAATTTGATAGACCTCTCACATGTGCGATCAATCAATACGGGATCGAACTTGCTCCAAACGAGAATTTTGACGCGAATTTTCACCGTCTCATTTTACCATATTTTCTGCGGGTGAGGAGGGGGAGAAGGAAACCTTCTTAAGTAGTCCTCCAGCTTCTATGTAAATAAGGAGAATTCACCCGCATCAAATTTCCAATAGAGAGGCGGGGAAGTTTTATTGCGAAAACCCTCTCCATCTGTTCTGAAAAGTACACCCACTTCGCATACCCCTCGTACTTACAGGGTCACGTTAAGAGTATTTTTCAGTAAGAAAAGCGGCCTCGGCATGTACATGGTTTTCACCTCACAAACACTCCATACATCAAAAGTTGGAATTAATTTAAACTAAATTGGGGTACTCAACTAACGAGTGCTGCGCCTTGATGGCTGCAACCTTAACGTGCACCGAAGCACTCACTGTTTGCCCGTCAACGAGGGGTAGCAACCGAACCTGCCTATGGATTATAATAGACACAAACATTCTGATGGGAGAGAGGGGGGAGGTGCTATTATGAAAATGAAATTTACAATTTGATTATCATCCTGTGCAAACATCGATCAAGTTTGAAATTGTAATGGACGCACTATCATCTCCGATTTTCAAGACGAACTAACATATGCTAATCAACTAAATAAAGGTTTTTCACATTTAAATAATTTGAGAGCGGCAAAACCAAAGAAAACACCAGTCTTCACTTCCAAGCTTACATAACGTTAAACAGTTTAGTACCTGCAAATTTAGTTAAATTCCATACAAGTCGCTTTGCAAGTCGCATACAAGTTCAGATATGGACTTAGTTTTTATCATCTTAATAGTGACGTGGTCATTTTTGATAAGTATCTCAGGGTCTTATGCCTGTTACAACGAAATATACAGAGCAAAGAGAAGAGCTAAAATTCAAGCCTCTTTGGATACTTATGTGAACTTTCATAAAAGGCCAGTATCATCCTACGTCAACATTCCACCCAAGTCCTATTCCTACTAACATAGATGTTTCAAGTGTAAATTCCCAAGTACACTACCTACGTCAGTGCCGTCTACTTAATTCTTCCAACAATGATTTTTGTCCACCCTACATTCATTTACAATCCCAGCATTACAACCCCACCCAGCTATTATTTAAGGTACAGTTATCCCTCATGCATCAGTAAGTATTAGTGCTTCACTTTAAATACATGTACATCTTCGCTTTAAGTATTTGCTCTGGTCCTAATCCATACGCAAATACGGGGTACGCCTGTACTATGTTTTGACATTTCGCAAAGAGTGACATTATGAGCTGCTGCAGAAAGTCCATAGCTTGTAATTTTAGCCGCATACTGTATCGCGATAGTGTGTGGTGGCCTAAAAGACTACATTTAAGTCTTCATGCAAATGAGCTTAAGAGATAACTCACATGAACCTGCACTCAAACACGTTAGAAAGAGCCGAATACACAGCATACTATTAGAAAACCACTCTTTGCCAGCCTTATTCTCAGTATAGTTTGTAGACTTATTGTTGAGTTGGGTTTAAGAGCACATGGGTATTAACTCAAGTCTACAAACTATACCGAGAATAAGGCTGACAAAGAGTGGTCTTCTAATAGCACGCTATGGTATTCGGCCCTCTATAACGTGTCTGAGTACTGCTTCACGTGACTTATCTCTTAAGCTCATTTGCATGAAGGATTAAAAGGGCAAGGAAGCTGCTGGACGGTGGCGAGACTGGGGCATTGGAAAATATCAAGGGGGAGGACGAGAAAGAAAATCTTCCTAAAGTCTGTTCAAAACTAAAATACACTGGGAAATCAAATAGACCAAGTCTGTTTTTCGATTAATTCTTTCTGTCCCATGCCTCATTTTCTATCCGTAGGGCATCGGTGTGGCTTTCTCTGTGCTGGAAGGCACAATCTGTAAACTTGAGTGATTTTTGGTTTCGGCCCAGCAAATTCTAGTTTTGAACAGACTATAACTGGGACCCATTTTTGCTTTGTCTCTGGCGAGTGTCGCAGAGCTCTTAATTGCCAGCATTCCACACGAGGCGATTTTTCTCCCTCGCTAATTAAGCGCAAAACTTCGCCATTTTTTTTCAAGTGTGGCGCCGAAAACTCGCTTTTCGCAATTAGGGTTGCCCGTGGCCACCAGGCAGGCTGCACCTTTCGCATTTGGTGCACGTACGCCTCGCCGGCGCGTGTTTTATCTGCATATTTTTCCTAATTTATTAATTAGATATAATGCGCAGCCTCGATCCATTTTTCAGTCGACTGCTCGGTTTAGTTAATCAAATACCCATTATGTGTTTTCCAAGAAGTGACAATGACGGCATATGCGATGAGGGGTTTCACACTTTTCGACAGACTGCAACGCTGATTAATGCGGTCGCATCGGCCCTCTTTTGTGTCAGCGTTGACTCCCACAGATCGTTATTGTCGCTATTCTTTTGTTTCTCTACTCGCATTATCCAATTTTTCATCGATAATTCAGTTTTGGCTTGTTTTTTTTTTCTCTCTCTCACTCTCCTTTTTGGCCAAACCCTATTTGTAGACGTCCGCCGTGCCAGGGCCAGATATCCTATTTCCTGATCTGCTCGATTGCAAACATGTGGCATTCAAAAAATGGTTTTAGCCGACCTAAGTGACACCGCGAAATGAGAAGAGCGGATAATAATGAAAATTAATAGTTTCGTTTTTCCGTTTTGTTTGCATCCACCTCGATTCATCACTGCCTGATATTCCCGTGGCTCGTAGACAATATCCCTGTTCGTCATCATCTGTTGTGCAATTTCGTGCAATTTAACGGTGCCCAATTATATTCGATTATGCAGCTTATTTTCCCCGTGTTGCCTTTTTTTTTGTAATTTTTATTGCCCACAACTATGCGGAAATAAAACGTAAATCAGATCGATTAGCATTTATAACATTTTGCGGTTATGTTTATGCAGTTTTGAACCTTATGGCAACGCCTGTGGTGCTGCCATCTGCAAGGCGCCCCACGTTCGCATAAACATAGGTAAGCGCCTACAGAAACGTCTAAAAGATGCATTTAAAGTTAACGTAAGAAAGTGGAGGGTATTCTTCATTTATAATAACGTTTAGAAAATATGTAGCTTATTTGTCTCACTTTCGCCTTTGTCATTTATCCGAGAATCCGAATCCTAATTTAAGGAAGAACTATTTCAAACAAATGGTTGACATTTCATGATAATTTTAATCACATGGATTCCAAGTAAAGTTAAATTGCATATACTTTATTTCATCGCAGGAAAAATGTAAATATAGGAAGAATAAAATACTTCTCATAACCTATAAACCAATTGAACACTTGTGAGTAGCATAATAAATGAAGCCCACAGGAAAAGTGTTCACATTGACTGATTGCAGTAAATTGATGGTCACTTACAGGCTGATCGAAAATTTAAGGGCATTTCGAAAAAGCTGCTTGTTAGAGATCTATATTAACAAAGCAGATTACTGTACAATCAGGCACAAGTACGAAGTTTTTCGATTATCCCTTAATCTAGCTTCTGATCTGTCGAAAAAGCAAGTTGTGTGGCAAATGGCTTTCTTTCATGTATTATTTACAAATAGCTAGATGGCAGGCACATTAATGTATACATGTTTACATTTAAATAGAAATGGCACGCTATAAGAAAATATTGATTGTTTGTACATAATGAAACGATGTTTTCTACAAGCCATAATAGGTTTTCCACAGCCATCCGGAAACTGACTCGTCATTGTTTGAGAGCATTGTTTATGGAGAGTATGCATAATTTAAATGTAAAGAAATGATAATAAATACATGTAAAAGAGCAGCTTTTACATAAATATGAAGTGAAGTTGAACACGTCAAAACATACATGTACATTGTCTGTTAGTTTAGCAGTCAATTGCACGTTTAGCAGTTCTTTTTTAAAGATACCTAGACATTTCCGAGAGCTTTCATTTTTTCAGTTGAAATTGTTTTAAATAAATAAAAATGGTTTTCATTAGAATAAATGATGGAAAAAATAGGTAGCTTTGAGCAGTAGTATTATAAAAGTTGATTGTGTCCGGCTTTTGCAGCTAGCTTTGTAGCTTTAACAAACAAGAAATGTCGGTACATTATTGATGCGTTTATCTCATATTAAAGAATTCCTGAAATGTGTGTAGTGGAAAGCCCGTTATTGTTGCTATGGTGCTACACACTGTGCAGTTATCGGAGGTTTGGCTTATACACTACCTCGTATGTTCATCCATGTAACGTGCGTTATCCCTTCCCAAAAATCACGTTCCCAAGTTACGTCAGAGAAATGCAACGGCTGCGGTTGTCCCGAGAGAGAGATAGGGCAAACTACCATTTTGCCTTGATTGTGTCATCAGGACGGCGAAAATTTCCAGCCATTACTCTCCAATATGCGTCCTTTCATGCCCTAGCAAGCACTGTCTCTATTACAAGGCGAGATAAGTCGTTGCACAGCAGGTGATTAAAGACAGCAAACCATAAAGACGTCCAGGGCACTGTTTTTAATGCTTTACTATATCGCTGTGTCTGCCATTTACTTTAACCGGAAGATTACCATTTCAGAAAGAGCTTTAAGTAGTTTTTGACCACCTTTTAGGCCACCAAGTGACGTACATGTAGAAGCTATCAATTTTTAGATTTTGCATGAAATAGTAGACGCGCTATGCAGCTCCAGCATTCTTTCTTATTAATTTTCCTACATGCAAGGCAAGTTTTTGATTTTAATAATCTGGTGAACATTTCCACCTAGAGCACAGCTAAGACATGGATATTACTTATAGATAATCTGACGTAGTTATATATGCCTCACAGAGTTCCTAAATAACTCCTCTTATGTACATGTAAGTGCTAGTCTGAAAATATGACATTAACATAGCGCTGCACGTATGGTGTAATTACAGCATGACCTAGCCACGTACAAAAGTGCAACAAAACTACAGAATGAAGATGTCAACCTGCTTTGTTAAGTAGTGGTGTTTATCATTGGCGCCACGTTTATCGCCCTTATTTGCGACATAAACAACATTTGTTGTAGATTTTCATATGTTGCCTGCAGATTTCATTGGATTTTAATAACCTCGTTTTGATCAACTGCGAATATCGGGGTGATTAAATCGACTTTATGGTGCGGAATATTAACAGATGGCATGTTTCTCGGCTCAATATGTTGTCCGTAAAAGTTTTAGTAGAACACTTTCCGAGCGTCGCGGCTGATTATTTTCTCGTTCGCGTCCCCAGTATCTGTTGCGCAACAATTCGTTTCAAATAAAGGTGCTTGATATGACTGAGACATTAAATATACGATCTCTCATTTTCGATATTACTTTATTATTGCATTTAGGCTTTAATGCCGTCATAATACTGTACTATAAAAGTCCCTATATAAATCCAATAGTTTTCTTTACTGTATCCATCTTATCATATTTCAGTCGTCCGCGATGTTTTCTCAGTACGCCGAGAGCATATACGCCCTTCTAGGAAAATGCTCATCATCAGAAAGTATTGTTCGTCATTGGTTTTCTACAGGGGAATTTCCCATGAGAATTCTGTTCCCCAGCACCAATTTCGATCCGTTGCGAGCCCAATACACGGAAAGTTTCGATAAACCTCATCGCAAGCTCAACTATGCACTCTGGTAGACACTAACCTAAACTGCACACAAGATCTGTCAAAATCTACCCTCTTAAGAAGCCATCTATATTTTTCTATCCAACTGTATCATTGCTAACGTCCGTTTCATTCATTTCTTTACACAGCAAATATTTACACTACATTAGGTTTATTATTTCTACAGTTCAAATATTCCTTTAGTCCAAAAATACAAATATACGTGTGGTTGAAATTGTAAGGATATTTTTACTGGATACTGAATATATAACCAGTGGTATTGTCGTACCATCTAAACCCGGTTTTGGCAAAGTGGACGTAGAAAATTATTTATCAGCCTTCAGGGTTCCCACCAAAACTAAATTCTAAACTTGAATTTTCCAGTTTTTTGGGAAAATATCCCCTGGTTTAATTTTAAAATGTTTATGGTGTAAAATGGAAACAAAATTACCCAATTTTGTTTCCCTTTTACTGTGTAAGTGTGTCTAGATAGCCCTCTTTTGAACAATAGACAATTACTCGTTTGGGATTATGTCAACTTAAAGCCGGCATTATTACCCGATAAAAATTTCCCTGACCTGTGCATGAAGATTTCAAATTTCTCGAATTTTCCAAGTTGTTCCTACTTTCCTGACAATTCAAGATTTTTCAGGTCAGAGGGAACGCTGATACATATATACCCATTATATATCCATTCCAATATTTTGGAAGAAATAAAAAAAATTCAAATGCACTGAAGGAAAGCATGATTTCAAGGCACTATTGAAGTTTTCTCCTAATAACCCACCTTGAATGCCCATTCAAACAACGTATTACCAATAAGTATAACGTTTAATTGATAGGGAAATACCTTGTCTGCTTGACGTTGCATTATGCATGTACATGCAAAGCACGAATGTGTACAAATGTTGTCCCACCTGACTGGAAATAACTCCAAACAAGCTAAGGCGCTGGCATACTACGGCTATCAAGCTGCGCAACTGAGATGAACAATTAAATTGCATTATCTCGCATGCATATATGCGTATATGCCAGTTGTTCGTGGCAATCTAGTTTAAAGCCAGCGGTGCCCATAATGAGGGTGTTTTGCGCACGAAATCACATCTGCGGGGTTTAATTGAAATATAACAACTAAGCTGGTATTCTGCACGATGCAATAAAACCTACATTCTGCCTTTGGCAAATTAAGAAAATGTTAATGAATGGTTGGGCAACTTTCATTCTCCGATATATGTAAAACTGGCGGCGAGAAGGAGAATTTCCGAATTCAGCGTCCCGAGCCAACAGCGTCTCCTTATCTAGTTAGGTCGGATCTGCCAGCTCTTTATTGCAAAAAATCATGTCGAAATAAAATTACATTTCTACGTGCTCCAAAAGTTTGCGGTAAATTTGGAGCGAGAGGCCTCACCGCTGTGCTTTTTCTTACTCATTCCGATCGACTCGTAATTATGTGGCCCACTTTTTGAAGAACCCTTAAGCCAAAACGTGGAAACTAAGGTGCATCAGCTGCGGAACAGAATCGGCCTTGGCAAGCCATAAGTACCACCATAAAATCACCCATGAGAATCGAATTAATGAAAACAAGATTTAAAAACGCAGAATTATGTTCTTGCTGTTCCTGGAACCCAAGAAGCCGAGATTACTTATGCTTCATCAAAATCTTATAGAAGTAAGAGTGTCAATAATTTATTCTGGCTCAACACATTAGTAAATAACAAAACAGCGATGTTTATCCTGTATGTCGGCTTCAAGAACGTAGTTCTTGAGGTGTAATACCTCGAGGCTCTATCGTAATCTTACATTCCAAGGAAAATGCTTGCAATGGAAAAGATACCTATCAAAACATCGACTAGCTGTTCTTTGTTTGATTAAAAAGCCACATGCATTATTTATATTTCTAGGATCATTCACCATTAGATGACAAACATTCATTTCACATTCAAATGGCTTAGCTTGATACATGTATGTTGTTTGTGATTGAATCTGATTTGTTGTTTTGTACATACATGTACATGCCAATGTCATATTAAAATTAAATCGCTACAAACGACTATCAACATTTCTCTACAAGCTTTACCTGTCTTCGTGTCCATCGTTTTCAACTTTATAACTTAGTTTTCTTTCAGTGCAGCACACAAATTGATTTGGTATTCACCGTCAGCATGCATGCTTTAGTTACATATTAGTTTTAAAAAATTTAAACTCACGATTGTTTGATGTCTTCGATGAGTAACTGAATCATAAATTTCACTGGATTTGTGTTTCTTATCTGAAGCACTGGTTAGTAGACGGCCCTGAAAACAATTAAACCAAAGACTTTAATAAATGCAGCGTTAGAAAGTATAACATGGTTTGGCGTTTTCAGCGTAATTAAAAGAGCATTCGAGAAAATCCGAAACCACAATGTAATGTAGTTATTTTTCTCTGCATTCTAACTGTTCTATTATTTGAATTTTAGGTAAAATTGAACTGCGTGAAGACACTGTTGAAACGTTACTGTCCACCGCCTGCCTATTGCAGCTGTCCGAAGTGGTCGAAGCATGCTGTGGTTTTTTGATGAAACAACTCCATCCATCCAATTGCATTGGTATTCGATTGTTTGCCGATACTCAGGGATGTTCCAATTTATTGAAAGTGGCCCACAACTACACCACGGTGAGTTGACGTTGTAATTTATGATTACGTGCATTGGCAATGTATCTCACCAAAGTCCAAAACCACTGTGTTGAATTTAATGGTAAAACCTGTGACAGATATTTAACTTGTGTTACAGGAATCATTCTAGTAGGCATTTACACCTGCACGTCTTGGACTCCAGCATTGCAATAATGTCCTTTGTTAGTGATTAACGAAATGTCCAATCACCGTAGGGTATCAGATGGCAATACTTATGGTTTCGGTATATTACAATTGACAAATATACCCAATCGCATTAGTCTTGCTACACGGGTTTAGTTTCGACCGAAAGATTTACAACAGCTGCGAAACAAGGCAGGAAAGGTATTCTTTTGCCAGGATTTATCATTTCATTCAAGGTTTATGGAGTAGAAAGCCACAGATTAAGTCAGAGTCCAGATTCAATAAGACTGCAATTTATCTCCAGAGAGTACAAAGTGAAATAAATTAACGAAAATCGATGGACGAAAATGATTTTTACATGGTTCTGCCTGTATACCTAAGCTCAATTGGTTCCTTTATAGACACACAATTTATACACCGTATATAGCCCTCCTCCGAGAATTTGGCCGTTCACAGGTTGCCGTTACAAATTTAGCTTAAATTTGTAGGAAAATTGCATTCATTTCACACTGCTAATAACAACCGGATAATAAAAGCAACATGGAAGCGGATAAACACAACTTTGCACCTGGGAGCAATTCAAATTAAGTTGAATTTAGCTTCGGTCTTTAGAACAATTAAAATAATGGGAAACAACTCTGCATAGTAAACACATTCTTGAATATAAATGGATTTCCCATATAACGGTAATTTATCATATCGCGGTCCTCTGGGTCGAGTTGGGATATTTTTGATATACGTGTATAATATTATCTAGAGTATTCACAGAAGTAGGACTTTCAAATCTAGTAATCGGAAAAACCAGCTGCTTAACATTTACTTACAATATCTTAAATTAGCTGAAGATTACTAGTACTGTCTCTAGTATCTCAGTTGATAACAATTCATTCTCCTTTCACATGCTTCCAAGAAATATGTCATGTGTAAGATAGTCGGTTACTAAACTATCATTAAGTTACACCTCTTCAGTTTGAATTTTTTTATGCAATTAATGTTGTAATTTTGAAAAGATCTTTCAAAGAAACCTTCCATTTCCATAGTTCTGAAATGACTATATAATTTGATATAAAAAATAATGATGTACATTTTTCATTTTATCATTGGCAAGAGTCAATCATGGAAAGTGGTTTTTGTGGCCAGTCTAAACTCACTGGTAGGACTTTTAGGATTAACAAAATTGAAAAATGATTAAGGGTAATGGCGTGCTTGCAGTAAATGTAATTTAATGCAGTTGAGTCAAATAGTCGGTCAACTAATGGAATGGAATAACGTTTCCTTTTCTATTATTACTGTAGCAATACTCACTTTGCACTACCAGTAACAAAACAATTCAATTTAAAAATGGTATTAGAACGACGCAGTTGTTTAACGGGCGTGCATTTCTATTAGAAAAAAAGTGCTGCATGGATCATTGTGCTAGTTAAGGTCAACATGTTTGCATCTTTAATATTCTTAGCCATTGCGATCCGGGCTGGATTTACCGAGGACTGGATGGAAAATACGTCTTCTTCCATGGAAAAGATGCAAGTGTGGTCAAGCGAAACGAAAGTGTCTGAAATGACCCGAGCGAGTTGAAGACGGTATTGAAAAATACGTCCCATCGACGTGGTTGGAAGAATTTAACAATGCAAGATTATGAGATGATGATTATCATAGTGCAAATCCAGTAACCTATAACACGTGGGATGTTGTTGTGCTCCAGTGGGACGCGTTATGCTTTGGATAAACATTGATTCACAACTAGAAAATATTTTATAAAAATTGTGAAGATAAAAATATTAGAACGCTGTGGATATCATTCAACAGCCCATATTTAAAAGGGTGGATGACGGGCTAGCATTTTAATGTCGTCAGACGTTTGCCTAAACGTACGAATGGAATTTGTCCAACAAACTGATGTTTAACTACTGTATAAATGCTCAACTACGCACAAATACCGATGCTGTTTTGTAGTGTGAATGTGTGCGTGAAAAACGATATAAAATACCATCATATGCAAGTTCGTGATGCACAAAGACAATATTGGACATCGATCAAAAGTAATTAAACTGTCTCAAAATAACTGAATTAAACACGAGATGAAATGAAGATAAAGTTTTCTCGCGATAAAACGTATTACTATTGTTTGGATATGTGCCTATCCGACAACGTTTGTCTGTCCTAAAATGTCCAAAACAGCATTTTTGTTATATAATGTAAACGGATCCCAAAAAGAACAACAAAACACGGTCATGTGTAGTTTGTTACTACTGATACTACAGATTGTTATTATTATTGCCAGAAACAATAATGTTTATCTGACCACATAGGTTATCCATTGATAATAACTTTTGCGAATTAACACTGACATAAACGTAATTACCTATTCGAAAACAACAACATGATTTTTCACCATTTTCTATCAACACTGTTTGCAGACAAATGAAAATGTCCGCTCATTCACATTTGTTATAATATTTATGTGGACAATGTTCCCAAATAAACTAGTGGTTGGTAAATTTAATTTTTCCGATTTCAAACTTAAACATTGCTTCCTCGAAACGGTCAATTGTCAATAAATTCAAAGTAGAGAAGACCTTGGTAATTTTATTTCCACAAACAAAAATCGACCAATTGCATCAATGATTACCGGGATCTAGTTTCGGGAATCTATCATGTAGATTGTTTGGTTCACATTTCATTAAACTGGATTACTTTTGGCCCTTTGAAGTGAATCTCTAACGAGTTAGCCAATTGTCCTACATTTACTTTCTAGTCATTTGCAAAATATACACAGACCTCTTTAAGTCTATAACTCTTGATTAAGTTAACCCTATAAATGGCATTAATTCCAGCAAAGACTGACAGCTTTTATTAATGACACAATAGGAAGGTACGCGTGCGAAAAGGAGTTTTTCAATCAAAGGTTCAATTGTCGAGAGTATTGAAATTTATTAGGAAGAAACGTATAATGTCTATCAATGTTGTGCGCAATTAAGTGAGAAGCTTAATTATTGTACCCCAAGGAGCATCATTAAATTGAGAATTTAAAACAAGGAGCCGAGAAATTAGTTTCTAGGTGCTGCTCGCGATGAAATGCAAATGGAGAATTCGCGTTAGCAAAACATTACGCGTAAATTGAAAATAAAACCTTTTCTTAAAAACATTTCATATTTGATATCCGAACCTGGACGTCTCCGAAATAACAGAAATGTCTAATTTCATACTACAAAGTCATCCATGTTAAACTGCTTGAGGTGTTGGGGGTTCAGTAAAATTAAATCCAACGAGCTTACATCAAGGAGCTTACGATATACATATACTAAATAAACAGGTACACTGTATACAGTTTATTAGCTTTCTTGGTTTCGTTGATGGTACTATAAGTTATACTAATTACGTCTTGCTATTTGTAATTTATACTTTACTGTACCAATGTATATGGATACACGTGGTGCAGTTTTCAATGTCGTCTCATAATTATAGTAGGTATAATGGAACGTATAATGAAAATGTAGATGATAACTTTTAATTAAGAATGCTAGGCAATTTCTTCATTAAATTTATTAATATGCAATTCCTTTATAAAATGGTCTCACTTGTTTTGCCGTTTTCAGAGAAAATGTGCTGTTTGCAAAAATACCGAATCATAAATTTCTCTTTTACGACATAATTAGGAGAATTTTTTTAAATATCTTGGAATGATGAAGGGACCGGCAAGGTGCCCAAAATACGTCTCAAGTTTAAAAAATAAATTCTTGAATAAAAGCATTTTCTTCCGTCGGATTGAATGAAAAATGGCTAGACGGGAAAATAATTCATCCATAGACCTATAAATCCTAAATCCAATTTCCCAAACATTCGTTTATATCTGCGACTGTGAAACCCACTTGCACTACAATGCACAGCCGCTGAAGACTTCAATAGGTCTGGCAATCAACACAAGCACGGCTAATCTAATTGACCTAGATTTTCCATAGCTTTTTTTTTTCTGCAAATTTTCAATCACGAAAAATAATCGAAAGATATTTTCGAAATAAAACCACATTGTTTTCTATTCTTTTCGAGCATTTCATTTCGTTTCAGAGAGAATTGGAGAAAAATCTGAAAACAGTTTAAATGCTGGGCTAGTTAAAGGTCTTCTTTTTAAATCGATTGGGTTGGCTGAGCACGATAATAGGGTTAGGAAAAGCGCAGTGCCAAAACAAATATGTAGGTAAAGGGGGAGAAAACAAGAAGATAAAAATAAAAAGCACGAGTTGATGCGTGATGAGAGTCGTGGGCTGCTATCATTCCCAATTGACGACTACTGCCTTTAATGAAATTTCCGCAAGGTTTTATGGCTACAACTTTGCTACCTCAGGACTTTTTTATTGCGTGCTAACAATCTTCTCTGCTAATTGCCTTGCCAAATTGGCTCCTTCTCGTTTCAGGCTTATTTCATTAGCTTTTTTTTAACTTTTGCTGCTAGTCTGCTACTGCTATACCTAAAGGGTCATTCATAACTTATGGAAATGCCATTTATTCTTCCCTTAGTCAGCCCTTTCCGACCTTTCGTGCAATCGACGTATGCCAATTATGAGGTGCTCAATTTCACCAGTGCAGCAAAAAAAAGTGATTTATACTGTCGTAACTTATGTGAAAGAATATTGCGTAATTTCGAAAATGCATCACTTTCGAAGACATTATTTGATGTTTTTGTTCCAATTGGGACCAGTTCTGCAAATATGAGCTGTAGTCTGCTTCAGGAATTAGACTTATGGCGATAATTGTTTTCATTTCCAATTTATGTTTTTGCTGCTTGCTTTCTTCGAAATACAATTTTTGCAAACAAGAATTAAACTGGAGGAGGTTATCCTTCAGAATTTTATAAGCCCTTAGAAAATTGAGGTCGATCTCAGGCTCAAACATTCTAATACTAAGTATGGCGTAACTAGAGAAAGTTAACTCCAGCGAAGCTTTTTTCTTTCAAAACCACTCAGACCAACGAGAATGAAGATAAATAAGTTTATAAATATGGAAATTGTCATAAGTTGTTAAATTTGCTCTAGCTGGATTTTTATGAAAATTGTTTGACACTGCATACCTAGAAGACCCATAATACATGGTTTTAAGTTTCACGAAGGAATTTTATAGGCCAATAAAAGACATGGCGCAGTACCACAATTTTATTGGCAGGGCTAGCAACCACATTCCCCCAAGCTTTTACATTTTCTGCATATTAAAACCAAGGGACTTATTAGGCCTAAATTCCGTAATTTATCTGCAACTTTTTTTCTATGCAGCTATGCTCCTGTTCACTGTGGTTAGCTGTAACTTTACCACTTTACGGCAACCATATGGCCATTTTCAATATTGCATCAGCGCAGGCTCACATCTATCAAATTTGATATTACATCCTGCCTTTGAGAACGTATCTACGTTGGCAATGCTGGTCGAGAAGATTTCCAAAAGATGGCTTTGCGCAATTATTGTTAATGAAAAAAATCGCGTGGATCCACGTAAAAGCTGCATTTAATTACATTTAATATGAGAAAATGGGCTTTTGCTGTTTTTAAGCCAACTAATTAGTCTAATTGAACAGAACGATCCACGTACATGTTCTGCTTCCAAGGCAATGATATATTTAAATAGTTAAGCCGCAAGCACGAGGTCTTATTTTATCAAATTAATGCGCTGAATTATTTTTTTCTCATTAAACATACAGGAACATTTTATGGAAGTCATTCGCAACCAAGAGTTTTTATTGTTGCCTGCTGAGGAAGTTTCTCGCCTGCTTGGAAGTGATGATCTCAACGTGCCATCGGAAGAAGTCATTTTTCACGCCTTCATGTCTTGGGTCAAACACGACATAACGAATCGAAAAAAAGATCTAGCCAGACTGTTGAGCTTGGTTAAATTGCCTTTGCTGTCTCCTCAGGTGGGTCTAAAGCTCCACACGTTTTTAGGGCTTAATTAAAGAATTGATTGCGTTGATAACAAACACCTGTTTTGCTATTCGGAGTGGGGTTGAAAAAATAAATTGTAAATAACCATTTCTATTGGGCCTGGATTCGATCTAGTTCATTGCAGATTACATTGAAACAAATCCGCTGTTTAAAGAAGACCGAGTATGTCAAGATTTAATAATGGAAGCCCTTAAATATCACTTGCTACCTGAACGGCGATCCACTCTCCAAAGCCCAAGAACCAAGCCCAGAAAATCCACCGTGGGTTCACTCTACGCAGTGGGAGGAATGGATTCAAACAAGGGTAAATATTCCTCAAGAGTAGGGTAACTCTATGAAGGAGACGAACACGAGCTTATTTTCATGTGAAGTCAGAGGCAATTTCATTAACGATAAGGTTCACTGAATATGCCAAAAGTAAACACGTATGGTGAAGACGTATCAGCATTTGACCAAATTTCCTCTGATATCGATTGAAAAAAATGATCGTGTTTTACGCTCCTAAAGCCATGTTTGCAAGTTTATGATGACTCCTAATTCAAGAATTTCAAACCAAATTTCGCACAATTGTCACCTACCTTGAAACGTTGAAAAGTTAATCCCTACCCAAAAGGATGAACAACAACCATGCAAAAAATTTACTCTTAAATACTCATAAAATTACTCTTTCATTTTTTCTTCAAAAATTATGATTGCTAAATTTATTTTTGCCCGTGTAGAACTGGTCGTCCCCTAGGGTCTGCGTTATTATTTTTTCTAATTTTAAATTGTTTTGTTTATTTATAACTTTTAATAAGTAAATTTTAAGAAAATGCAATTGCCGAAGTAGTTTGCATAACGATTTTTTTCAAATTTATTAATTTTTTTTATAAATAAACGGAATGTTTTCACATTCTGAAAAATAGCTCAGACTCTATTGGGCGATCAATTATGCACATAAAAAAATAAATAAAGCAAAATTTAGCAAATTAAAAGAGATATTTGAAGCAAAAAATGTGTATTTTTGTATGGTACGCATCTTTTTGGCTTAGCATTAAGTTCATTCTTATAGAATCTTTTCAGTTTTGGTTCAAGTTTGTTTTACTGTAATCAGATGAATTGTAATTGAAAATCATGGGTTCACTTAAGTAATTGTTTGGTTTTTGATCAGACACTTTTTATCCAGAGCATTGAGTCATCTGCAAACGAGCTAGACTTAACACAAAATGTAATACTAGTAACCTCTGGAATTAACTAGGAATTAAAGCTTTCACATTTCAATGTACCCTTCCCACACTGGTTTTGGCTGCTTTTGTCGAAATAACTTTCCCATCATTTTTCTAGGGTTTTCCCCGCCTGATCAAAATTACCTGACATTTAAAGCTTACCAGGGTACGAAGCCATTGCATATAAGCTTTCATACTGTATGGTCGCGCTAATTCTAACTGACGTGATTCGTGAAACATCTAAATCAGATCTCGGCCTTCGATTAATTAATCGAAACGGTCTCAGCATCTCAAATTTAAGTTGCTTAAAGGGAGTAAACGGTTCACCAATCCCACCTTGCGGGCTAAGCCTAACAAAGCCTAACATGATTGCGGGTTTCAAATTAATGTGATCATACTGTATACAAATTTGAGAATCATAAATCCACCATTTCATAAATCCATACTCCCCCACTGCAAGACTTATGGCTTTCACTAAATGATGTCAACTCTTGCTTTGTTTTGTAGGCGCTACTAGTATTGAGAAATACGACTTGCGAACCAACACGTGGACCCAAGTGGCCAACATGACAGGAAGACGATTGCAATTCGGTGTTGCCGTTCTCGACAACAAGTTGTACGTAGTTGGAGGTCGCGATGGACTCAAGACGCTAAATTTAGTGGAATGCTATGACACGAAGACCAAAATCTGGACGCTGATGCAGCCCATGTCTACTCACAGGCATGGTCTTGGTAAATTCCCCAACAGAACATCCGGTAGCAACGGTGGTAGGGTTAAAAAGATGCGGATCGATAATCTGACATATGGATTATTTCACGTTCTAGGCGTTGGCGTTCTCGAAGGCCCCTTGTATGCCGTAGGAGGGCACGATGGGTGGAGTTACTTGAACACTGTGGAAAGATGGGACCCACAGGCAAGGCAGTGGAGTTATGTGGCCCCTATGTCGACCCAACGTAGTACTGTAGGGGTTGCAGTTCTTAACAATAGGTACTAGTGAGTAGAACCTTAGCTGAAAATGAGACTTGATCCTAAGGCATCTCTGAAGGATTCTTCCCATTTGGATGGCCTATGGCGGGCACGTTCAAGCTGATCCAAAATCCGACACTGCTGATTCGCAGATTCTTACCCTTGTGTTGCTATTAGTCTACTTGTAGTCGAAAGCTGCTCGATGCTTGCCGAGAACATGTTACCTTTATAATTATAAACGTCTTGAACCTCACAACAATTTTTGAAATCTACTAGCCTTGCGAGTAAAACCACAGTACAAAATTACATATCACTAATCCGTATTTACATTTTCAGATTATATGCGGTTGGAGGTCGTGATGGCAGTTCTTGCTTGCGAACAATGGAATGCTTTGATCCTCACACTAACAAATGGACCATGTGCGCACCAATGGCAAAGCGTCGAGGTGGAGTCGGTGTTGGTGTAGTGAACGGCTATTTATACGCTCTGGGCGGACACGATGCTCCAGCATCAAATCCAAGTGCATCTAGATTTGACTGTGTTGAACGGTAAATATGCAACTCTTAGATGAACCTCTCCCAGTGTCTTTCTGAGCACCAAATCATTGCCGTTCTTGCTCATTGCAGATATGACCCCAAAACCGATACATGGACAATGGTGGCAGCTATGGGCGTGGGTCGAGATGGAATAGGTGTGTGTCTATTAGGTGATCAGCTGTTTGCAGTGGGTGGTTATGATGGCCAGCAATGTCTCAAGCTTGTAGAAGGATATGATGCCCAAACTAATGAATGGACACCAGTAAGTAATTAGCGACTACCTCACTTATTTAAATACCTTATCAAACTAAGGTGCATGCATGTAACTAAGCAACTTTCCCAAGACAATGCTATGACGGTGTATTTACTACTTGAGATTTTTAGGATGAAAAATTACCTGAGTAAAGAGATGACATTATTAGATTACACCTTACATTTCATGTTGGACTTTTTTTTCATTATGGCGAAAACGTGAAATTTATTTATTTTGAGTATTAATTATGTGCATTTAAGTATGAACATAACCTTTTTAGTATCCAACTAGACACTGGTTTCATGTTCTATGATTTCTTTTCCAGGTTTCTGCTCTTAACACTGGTCGTGCTGGAGCTTGCGTTGTTGTGACTAAAAATTCTTGACCCATGCTGCTCATTTAGTCTAGGAAATTAAAATCAACAACTGCCAATTTCGAAGATGACCAATTAGCGATATTGATATGGTGCTCGTATTCTTATATCTGTGATGAGTGATTATTCCATGTTTTTTAAACTGTATTAATGTTGCATTAATGTCTTTCTATGCACTCGAGCATTGAAACAAATCGCCTTGCAATTCCTCATTTGTGAAGGAGTCTCACCATGCACTTTTTATATATCATCCAAAATCACAGACACAATTATAACCGCCATGAGCTTGTCTGGAAACTGTCAAGTAATAATTATTAGCATTGTATTGCGCATTGCAGGCTCGCAGCTACTATGAACTTCGCTAAATGGCTAAATTAGCAGCTTCATGTATTCAATTGGTATTCTCACGGATAAGAAAAACGTAACTATGGACTCGCCTTCACACACCCTGACACAGTTTTGTAAAAATTAATATCTATATCGAAACAAATTAATTTTAATACAAAGATACAAGAAATCATTTCTGTGCATCAACTGCATGTTTTAATTTTACCACTATTAAAAATATTATGCACTATGCGAGTACGTTGCAAAATGTGTTATAAAACATGTTAAAGGGAACTCTGTTCCTATAATAAAAGCATTATATATTGTTAAAATGATAAACTATTTTGAGCAAATGTCAATCTCGAAATTGTACCATCTGAGGTATCGTGTTCTGCTTTGAGATACAGGAGTGATGGCAGGCATATGCAGGTTCCGATGAGATTACACAATCTGTTTATGCTGGAGTTACATTCCTCATCAATTGATCTCACCATTTCTAGTGATACCAATGTTTCAGTTATGAATAATTACGTGCATTTTTAATTGATTTCCATTCTAAAACAAGAAATAAATGTTTTAATTTATGCATTCCACAGACATTCCACATTGCTCATCTTTTGCATTATTAGCAACTTTTTTTAAAAAAAATTTACATCACATACAGGTATTGTTGTACACTACATGCTAGCTTTCAAGTTTTGGTATGAATGAATTCTATGAGCATTATTTGTTTATTATACCCTGTGTTCATGTTGATCTTACTATATGTTGTCATGGGCTAAAATTTCGATAATTTATTGCTTCGAGATACATGTAAATTTGTATTACTTTTGTTGTTTGTTAGGCTTATATACCGACATTCATTTCTACTTACAATGTACGTTCATAATCACTTATGTCAGTGCAGGAAACATAATAGCTTAAAACGTTTCGAAAGATCCATTAATGATTTTTCTAAATGTATTTTTTAAAGAATTATCATTGTGTGTAAATGCTTCGAGAATCCTTACTATATCAACAGCAGTCAACAGATGTCATGCTGAATACAAACGCAATTAAGGCAGCTAATACATTTAAAATGTCAGCAAGACGATGCACGAATACTACCGAGAAATTAACGAACATTTATTTCTAGATGGCAATGACCTTCTGTTGTTGTAATTACTTTTCATTCTTTTAATTTTTACTCCACTTTTTTCGCAGTGAGAACGAAGGCAATGCTCTTCTAAATGTTCTAGCAGCCCTAATTTGTAAATACTAAGCAGCACGTTGAACGACGATGTACTTTTTATTTTTATCCCAAAGATGAGTTTTCATATAATGAGACAATTTTTAAAGTAGTGAGTTAGTACGCTTGTAAGGTTTGCTCTTCTATGTATAACGATCACCAAATGAATATTTTGTTTTTATATGAACGCATTCCTTTCCACATTATTTCTAATGGATTTGTTAAGTCATTTTTAAGTGGCATTTAAACCACAATGAACAAGTACGTGGAATAATTGCTTGATTTTTATCACCTAGGACGACATTTCTGAATTACAGAAACACTTTTTTGTGCGAAGCAAAGTTAAATTTAGCATCGAAAACTGCAGCTCCCAATAGCGTGCTGGTAATTTGCTAACTTTACGCTATGAATGTCACATCACTCTAGTGTAAACGAGCATTAATTTACTGAAAAGTTCTCAGGCGCTATTTTACTTTTATTTTACTTCCGCTTACTTAAAATAGCGCCTCATTTACAACACATAATGAGAAAACAAAAGTATAAATTCCTAGGAGCACCAAATTCTTAACCCCTGAACCAAACTACGAAGGCAAATTCAACAGGAGTGCATTCTCGAGTAGTTTTTCATTAATAATGCAAGGACTACGGGATGTACATGTAAATGTTTCCATTGTCGAGACTGTAATCTTCATAACGTGATCTATGGCAGTATTAGATACAGTGTAGGTAACTTAATCCCGGTGTTCGATGAAATGCTTCTTAATATTGTACTGTACATTTTAATATGTGTATTTATGCAAAGTGTGGATTCGTGTCAAACGGCCCATTCGCAAACACTGTTACCGAAGAAACACTTTCACTTTTTTATAATAGCATTTGTACATGTATTTTGTAACCACTTGAAAATTAAACAAATATAACATGCTTAATAATATTGTCCCACGTGTTAGTTTATCGATAAAAAAGTCAAGTTGTTCAAAATAAAATCTTGGAACATGCTTTGGTCCCAAGATTTTTTTTAGCAACGTTAATCCGAACAAATCGGCAAAGTTGTGAAGACAAGACAGAAGACAATTGCGACTGACTGAAGTGATGATAAACGTGCACCAGAGTGGTGCCAGGAAGTGTCTGCGTGTCGAATGGGTGTTTGTTAACGTATGGTTCAAAATGATTGCCATTTGAGTTTTTGTGTAAGACGTTACTAAGAATAGGACTATGCTCGTGGCCATGCACCCCATCGTTTTATGTCTTCCAAAAGAACGCGACGAATAAAAAGAGCCGCAGAAGAAATGTTTTGACTAGTAGTGGAGAACATCGTTTCGAGCACAACCAGATGTGATGCTTCTACGCCTGGTCTGAGATCCTCAATTGAAACCTTCATTGAGAGCGTAACACTTTTCAAGCTCATTGCCACATTCTGCATTTATTGTGTAAGAATGGCATCCAAACGTTTAGCGGTCAAGATCGGACACCTTGCATTGCTGCTGTTCGCCATTCTCCTGTTGACGGACCCAACGTCCGCGGGGATTGGTCGACGACCGCGAGAGTATCGTGTGGGACGCTATCACAAGCCGAAATGGTGGGAAAAAACGGCCACAGCGAAAGGGTAAGTAGTATTGTCTACTAGCTTTTAATTATTGTTATTATTATTTTTGTTTACAAATCATGATAATATTTTAAAAGAAACGTTACGCTAAAATCAGTTTGCAAACGATGATTTTTTTGCTACCTGAATTTAATGACAGATGCAGTAGCGAAATCCTATTTTTATTTTTAAATAATTCATTGCAATTTTAATAAATCGCAATTTTATAACTGTCCATTTTTTTCGTGATTCTCGTGAACCGATCCTCCCACAGAAAAAGCAGTTAAAAAGAAAAAGAAAGTTAACATTTTCAGTAGTGGTGTTCTGCCTAACTACATGTAGAATCTGCCGTTCACTAGAATCACAGCTATTTTTTATAATTTAGAAATGTCCCGTTTATTTATATACATGTATATAAAAAACAAACAAAAAAACCCACACACATACCACTGAAAAAAACATACGCATCGGGGTTTGTACATGCATAATGGATTTTTTTAAGTTCATTGAGAATCGAAAATCATAAGCATTAACAATTGAAATAGTTCACATTGAAATCTGCTACTAAAATAGAAACAATAATACGGTGTAATAACAAAACACCAGCACCATAAAGATGTGTCAAAAGAATCTGTATCAAGGGAAGTGATATCAAACAGAATCAGAAAGTTAGGTTCGGAACTTAAAAGGCTCCAGAATAGGTAGGTAGTCAAATTGCGATAAAGCAGAAAGGCTGAAACGAGTGTCAGTTGAATGTGCATCACCCTTAAATTTCATCTCTTGGCTTCGGGTTCTTAAGTGTAGTGCGGAGCAGCGCTTTTGGAGATTAAACGAAAACATCCAGTATTTTAGCAAATTCTTCTAAAATTTTATATATACGATCTGGCCAAACCTAGATACTAAATATTTTGATTTTGTTTTACAAGAATAACTTATAATTGTTTTAACGCTTATGGTGAAATATCATTAAAGCTTTAGTTACCAGTCCAGTTTTTCAAGCTAAAGAACATTTAATTAAAATATTTCAAATTTTTGGGCAGAACAACTGAAATTTGCTATTTTAGTACGTTTCAAAGAGATCATACACTTTCAGTCCGAATATGTGTGCAACTGAGAAAATGTTTGGATCGCCTCGACGATTTGGAAGGCCATGGACAGGAGGACACATTTGTGGAACACCAAGGCAGATTTTTCTCTAGATTACAAAATTTACTTCAAATATACGCCCATATCAGCAAGTAACTAATGCCACTATTGTGTGCAATTCTAGTATGGTGATATTTGCCTGTTGTGAAGGCTATGGCACCATGCCTGGAGAACCGGGTTGTGCAGTTGGTAAATAAAACCTTCCAGATTGAATTCCTTTTGTGTGGCGGATACAACAACAAATATCGTTTGGATGGTGTGTTTGAAATGTTTCCACGCTATCGACATTGCAGTTAAGCCACTGACCAGTGTGTTTGAGAGCATTTCTCGCAAAGGGGCTACCATCCTAGACGAAGTGATTCGGACCACCACTTTAAAAGAGACCCTGACCAAGGATGGTCCTTTCACCCTGTTTGCCCCAACTAACCATGCCTTCGAAAATGTATCAGAGGCGACAATGCAGGCATTTAATAAGACGGCAACCAGGGTAAGTGACCGCCGTCGATACACTCATTTTTTGCCAATGCATTCATTTCGTTTCTTGCGCCTTTTGCACAGAATTCTCAGACCATTTCATTGCTTTACTATCACGTTATTGATGGTCGTATCGGAGAAAAGGATCTCCAGGATGACGTCCTTCTGCCCACATTATACCACAGACAACCGCTTAGGATCAACAAGTTTCGCACTGGAGTAAGACACTGACAACAATCTCAAAAATTTCTGGAATTTTTCAATCATCAGAGTCACGAAAGCGAGCGGCCGAACCGCAACTTTTCCAAACCCTCTTTTTTAACATTTTCTCAGTTATTGACAGTTAACTGCATTCCTCTCGTGCAAATCAACCATGAAGCCACGAATGGCATTATTCACACCATCGAAGATATTCTCTTGCCTCCTGTGCAGGTAGCATAACAATAACAACTGCCCATAATTTAACGTAAAAAATGTCAATATTTTGGAGTTTCAACCCCGTGTTGATACACGTTTTTCGTAGAATACTATAGCCGATGTTATACTTCAAGACGCGCAGTTTAGTCGATTGGCAACTGCCCTCGTCAAAGCGAAACTGACTTCATTATTGAGGGAACAACGATCTTGGACTGTTTTCGCACCAACAAATGATGCGTTTGACAGCATCGCTCGTCAGGATTATGAAGCAATATTTGCAGACCCATATGCCTTAACTGGTAGGTAAAACAAAACAAAAATAAACCGGTTAACGTTTTACGAAAACATGTCTTCCGGCATTGTTTTGTCCTAAAGACTGTTTAAATTAATAATCCCCAGCGTCAATAATTTTATTTAAGGCTGAACCAAAACGACGCCCACCTTGCAAAAAAACGTATACATTTTTGCTTCAAATACTTATTATAATTGTTCCTGCAATGCAACCTTGCATTGCGGGTTGCATATCGGAATAAAACTTTACTACTACACATAATAATTGTTAAGAAAAAAACAATCAAGATATCTTTAACATTTCAATATTATCTCATACACACGTAAATGGTCTAAAAATGTTGTATATTAACATTGAGCACCTGGCAATGCTCTTATGAATGAGCAATTGTTTGAAACTACTTTTCAGCACTGCTACACTACCACATATTGTCAGGTATTTGGTGTTCTTGTTCCGTGGTCAGTGAATCTAGCCTGCGCACTTTAGAAGGAACCAGACTGCGAGTATCCTGCGATAATTCAGTGACTTACATCAATGACGCCGCCCTTATCAAAGGAGACATTATGGCAACTAATGGATTCATAAATGTTATTGATAAAGTACTCTTTCCCAAAAGCGGTAAGTTCAAGGTGAATTCAAAACATTCACAAGCGTAACTATAAATATAGCTATAAAAAATCTTTTCCGCAGCCAAATCCTTGCTTCAGATTCTGGAAGACTTAAAGCTACACGAAGTATTAAGTCTCATTCCTACTTCCGGTCTGCAAAACACTTTCATCAATGGGGCCAAGTTTACTATTTTCGCCCCATCAGATGAGGTTATTCAAAGTAAGTGAGAGCTTGTTTTAGTATACGCATTTCTAGCTACATGTAGCATGGCAATTGGCAAATGGGAAAAAGAAGAATACCCATAAATAATACCTTTCTATCTCAATTCTCGCCTTTAAAAGCACTTTCCAACGAAACACTGAAAGCTCTGAAATCTAGTCCAGCTGCTATTTACGGAATACTGGTTGGTCATATGGTGACCGGTAAGTATCGCACTAGTAATTTGGCAGACAGGCAAACATTACCAACATTGGCCCAAATGCACCCGTTACAAGTGAACATTTACCCTCAGGTATATCATTAGTCATCGCATTTACCTCTTTATTTTCAAATTAATATTCTTCCGTTCTCTAACGACACGAATATTTGGGTAATTTTTTATTCAGAGAATTCTCATAGACGGAGGCGTCATTACAAACGCTAATAACGAAGGTAGAAATGGCGTGGTTCACGTGATCAATAAAGTTCTTCTTCCACCAACGTCAACCATAGGAAATTTTCTTCAAGAACGAATGAATATGAGGTAGGCCTTATGGCTAATTTCAATTATACCAGGAGAATATCTGGACATCACCAATGAAACGAATCCAACATGTTTTCTCTTCTATTAGTCATGCATTAACATCTACATGTAATGTATTTCGTTTTATTTTTTAAAGGATTTTTGTAAAAGCATTGAACTTTACAAAAACTCGGTTACTGGATGAATTAACAAATGACAAAGGACCATACACAGTATTTGCACCAGACGATAATGCTTTTGAGAGTTTACCCTACTTTACATTGGACAGAATGCTTATGGATCAAGTCATACTTACATCAGTAAGTCTTATGATATTAAATTAAGTGTTTAAACAGGGATAATAATATTTAAACATGTTTAATTTAAGCATAGAGAATTTAAACGTCTAAAGATGAGTAATATCAAGTATAGTTAAATGTTCGTATAACATTATTCAATTTATATAACCATTATTATTAAAAACGTTCTGAAAGTTTCTACTTCACAAGTTTCTCTCGATGATTTTTATTCCAGGCATTCTGGCCTCGCTTTGACGATGCTTGCATTTTTTCCCAAAAATTCAAATCAATTGATAATAGTACTAAATTAATGACATTTCAGGTGATGACAAACCATATATTAGATGAACAGATTTTTACGAAAGCGTTGCTGCCGAAGGCATATTACCAATATCGCACAAGACATAATTACAATTTGAAAATCCGTGAAGACACAGGAATAGTAACTGCAGGAATCGCAATCGTCAAAGAAGCCGACATATTATGTACGAATGGCGTAGTCCATATCATAAACAGAGTTATTCAACTCACCTAATCGTGACTTGAAATTTCAAAGCATTGTACCGCATGTTTAAAATAAAAAGTTGTGCGGACACAGAATCAATTGACATTTAATGAATTCTAGACTAAGTTTACCTTATAGCCATTTACTGCAAAGCTGAACTTGTCCATACTTGCAGAAGCCGCCGACTAATTATAGCAAATAAACTCACTAAACTGTATCATAAAATAGCTTTTAGCGCGACTAAAAACGTTTAACACTTAATTGTATAGCTTCGATGGAAAATGTAAGCGTTAAACACTAAAAAGCTTGACGTGACACGTGACAGCGAACTATTACTTGTTGTCAAGCCGTTGAGCACTTTCAAAGTTCAATTTCACAGCATGGAAAGTTTACTGTATGTGATAGTTGATACAAAAGAAAGTCCGCACTCGCGTTTGCTGGTTCAATCACACTGTAGGTAAGAAAATAAACACCGATTACTTTATAAGCACAAGTTGATTAAAGTTATAAAAATAATCACTGAAGGATTTAAAGTCAGCATAGTGAAAGCCGTCGAATTCTGGAATGACACCACAAGATGCAAAGAAGCAAAAACGCTCCAGCCTTTAGGCGCCCCGACGAAAGTAACAGCGCTTCAGCCAAATAAAAGTTTAAATCGCACGAGCGAAACATGGCGACTCAAGGATCGACTGATAGTCTTGATTTACGAGAAAGGGGACCTCCTACTGCTCGGATGGACGCTCATCAAGGAAATGAGCAAGAAGGAAACCGTCGTCGTGGTCCGGTAATCATATGAGCAAAGTTTTATCCATTAAATCACAACCATAAAACTCCAATAAGTAAAAATGCATGGCTCCGATGCATTTTTCAAATGTTTATCAAAGCTTATCAAAGACAGATTACCAAGCACTTGAAATTCTATGATGTGATAATTTTGTTTTCCATGTTATAATGATGGCAATACTCTAGATTTTCACTGAAGTGATTTTTTCTCATTTTTGTGTCCAGAAATTCAGGCTATCCCAAGATGAAATGCGAGCCTTACATGAATGCAACCGGGAAAGCTTCTACTATAGATGTACGGGGCAAACATCAGTATGAAAACATGCTCGATAAATTTTGTAAAGGTATTAATTAAATTATTCGTTGTGCAGCCTTGCCAATATCGACTGCAGCAATGATTGCAACTCATTTTGCAGTAAAGGCAGGTAGGATCACGTTGCACATTTCCGTCACCCATTCTTGCAATATCCAGGTTTTGACATTTGAAAAGCAATTTAAATTGCAGGTTATCTTCGAGGGAGCCCAAAATTTGGTTCTGCTTGGAAAGTTATGGGTTGGTATATACCTTATTAAAATTGTATTTATTAGTCTATTCGAATTAATAAATACATCTGATAATTATCAGGTGCTGGCATTACTGGATACTTCCTTGGTAAATTTTCTTACCGCTCTAAGTGTGAAGAAAAAATAATGCGGCTTCCGAATAGTCAACTTGCAGAAATGTTACGACGTAAGAAGCAGGGTTTAACAGCATTTCCCGAAATGTAAGTATCGAAATTATGGTAGCGTGACACAATCGTGCATTGCCTCGAGCATCCTGTAAGTGCATAGCAATCTAGTCTTTAACCCTAGGTTTTAATAACAGTGGCAGAGTTGGCCCTCGCTCCAAGGTTGGGCAACAAAAGTCGGTTATTTTAACCAAGGGTAAAAGTGCAGAAACCATTTGGTTTTCCATATGCTCATAACCAAATTGTACAATCTGTCTATAATTGCATTATCTGCGCATTGAAACCCAATGTCAAACTTACTAGATAAATGCTGTTTTTCTCATTCTTGACCCTTGCTAGATACAGTATCGAAGCGGCATTTTCTGGACAAGGCAGCTCTGACACATCAATAGATCACTCTCGGGATTCTGATCCAGGGGGCACTTGGGATATTGATGAAGACAAAAACATTCAGTTTAAAGGCCTCAGTGACAGTAAGCGGCCAACTATGGACAGTAAGTGCCCCAAACAGCTAACAAAATATATGAATACTGAAGTTAATTGTGTAATTTATAGCTTACATAGCTTTTATGAATACTCAAGGAGTTCCAAAGTGTATATTACATCAGGTAATAGTCTTAATTTATCCATTATAAGCTGACGTTATATAAATCATGAAGTGGAAGCTATCATTATTCATATATTAAGTTGTTAATTTTTCATTTAAATGTGCTATATCCACCAGATTTGCTTTTGACAATTGATGTTTTCATGTGCATTTTCAAGATTCAGATTCAGTGAGACCATCTGATGAGTTGCCAACGCAGCAATCCACGAATTATGAATTATTAAGGAAACAGAATCGTGAAGAGTATGAAGCTCGTAGAATGAGCATTTATCAGAAGAAAGATTCTGCATCTAGTAGCCAGAGGGCTCCGTCTAGGTCTGACACGCCTCCAGAAAATGGTAATTTTTCAAATTTGAGAATGCCGTTTGGAAGATAACAGTGAACTAAGATTAATATTTTTGTTCCTTTGTAGTGCCGAAATTCAACCAATACGGAGATGTTATGGAATAATGACACGCAATATGGCTTTAAATAGTTCAAGTTTGTTTACAGTAAAGTTGTCTGCAAATTATTCTTATTGATGGGTTGTTTCAGCAGTCTGTATTAGTTAACAATAAATAAAACTTCAGAAGTCTATTGTACCTGTCAACGTATTTTTTTATTTATCTTCACAATCCAGTTAAACTGTTTCTTGAATTGGAGGTTCGTAGCCTTCTGGTCTATCAACCTTCACGCCAGTTTCACCATCAACTGTAGATGTACCTTTGCCACTACCTTCACCATGCAACTCCAGTAACTTGCCCACTGTAACAAAGAGGTGAATTCTTAGAACAACATTTGTGCAACATAACTATGCACACGAGTAGTGAAAAAACTTACAGTCAAATTTTGGCTTCTTCAGTACTTTAACTTTGCGAATGCAAACATCATGGAGTGGATAGATTCCTTGACAGGCCTTTTCAATATCCTTTCCGATACTATCTGGGATCCTGATACAAACATTTTAACTATTAGTAAATTTTACTTATGACACAAATTTAAATGATACACATTTCAAAAACAACGTACAGCTTGTTGACGACTTCCTTCAAGTCATTGGATGATACTTCTCTAGTCATTATGTCGACCATTTTTTTACGGATTTGACGAACCTGATACAGGAAATATCTCAGTTACTTATGAAACTAGTGATGCAAACTTTAACTATATTAGACAAGATAATCACCTGCGTGTGTTGAGCATAGCACGTTTTCTTTACTTGCTGAGATGCTTTCTTCGTAAAACCGATACAAAACAGCCTAAGCAAATATCCGTCGGTTGTTTTCACATCAACATTAGCTTCAATCAAAGTCTAAATAAAACGTCAACATTTTAAAAAAACAGTCCACAAAACAAGCAAATTTCTAGAGCTTGGGTTACACACCTGCCATTTCTTGACCATTGACCTCAGTTTATCTGTTGTTAAGTCCATGCCATGGAAATTGGTCAAGACATTTTTGCCCTGGACTTCCTCAGCAACAAGACGGAATTTTCTGAAAGCGATTTCATCGTTTTGCAAATCAGCCAAAGAAACTTCGAAAACTCGCCCTTTCAATCCCTCAGAGGCGATTTCTGTAAGCACGAGAATGGATTCCAAATTAGGTTTAAGTTAGGCCTACGGCTCTTCAACACGCTGAGCTAGCTGACCAACATACTTGTGCCTTGAGTTCTGTTCACCAACGTTTTGCCAATCTGGCGAATGTTGAACATACTGGGAGCCTTGGCATCGTACCAATCTTTGCGGGTGAATGGATCTACACTAAAATTAAGGAAGGCACACAATTTTAGAACATGCAGCCCATGTAGGCCTATTATGAACAGACCTGAGATAATGCCGAAACCTAATTAATTACTCCGAATAACTAAGTCCAAGTTAAAATTGCAAGGTCTTATTCTCTTAACAACACTGCATCTACATTTCAGTCGCTATTTAATAAAACTCTTAACAACTGCACGGAAAATCGGGTTAATCGGCAACATGGAACATGCGGCGGTGACAACGTAGACATGGCGTTCATACATCAAACACTTCATCAGTCTTAATCTCAGCCATCCTTAGACCAATAATCGCAAACACTACACTACATTGGAAACAGGCATTTTCTTAGCATTTTTAGAAATTTAATATGCACTTACATCTTCTTTTTAACTCCCTTTTTGCCTCCTTTGGATAGCCCCTTATTCTTTCCTACCGCCATTGCTACGAAACGTTTGGAGCAAAAAGAACTGGAAGTTGTGTGGTGACACCTGGCGGAATGTCTCTCCTCGCCAGGGGGCAGCACTGCCGCAGCAGCGTTTAAATACATCCACGTTTCTCATTGGTTATTGTGATAATGGCACCGCCCCTTGCTTTTTTTTGCGTGTGTATTTCTTTCAAGTTTAAAGGGATTGAAAATGTTGAAAAGACGTAAGTGGAATTGATGATTTGTTATTGTTGGTGCTGATATTTACGCAGATGAAATATTTCTTTTTAAATACGCAGTTAAAGTAGCTCAACTTGTGAGTATATCATATGAAGAGAGTATAGAACAATGAATGTGCAATGAACCTTCAGAGCTTATTTCAGGACTTCAATCCAAGGTGATAAAACTCTCTTAAATGTGATTCCTTCCTCTGAAATGAGCATTGTTCGTTAATTTTTGGTTGCTTTGATTTCAGTAAATTCATAGTATACGCCTGTCTACTCTTGTTTACCTTATTGTTTGCTTTACGACTTGATAATACTATACAATGGAGCTTCTGGGCCGTATTCTTGCCAATTTGGTTCTGGAAAGCTATAGCAATATTTGGGGCTTTAATTGGAAGCTACATTTGGTGGAGGCATCCTCAATACAGGTGAAACACCATTCCTAGTTACATTCATGTGACGTTTTCCAATCATACTAATTGTTCATTTCGTGAAATATTTGTTGTAGGGTGGAAGGAGAAGGCTACGTGCATTATAAAGCCATGTTGATTTGTTTGGCTTTACATCTTTTATTACTGATGTTCGAGTTTCTTGTTTGTGACAAACTAGAAAGTGGTCGGCATTTATGGATATTGGTGTTTATCCCTCTGATATTTATTTCGATTGTTTCAATCGCCGTTTGCGTGTGGGCTGTCAAACACGACAGGTCATTTGAGGTGATGGACCTAGTGCCAACATGTTCATTGCTTAAATGAAATTTCATTGTTTGGAAGTTTATTTAAACCTGATAATTTCTTCCTGCTTATTTTCAGTTAGAGCTATTTTGCTCGGTGAATATCCTTCAGTTTATCTTCCTTGCTCTTCGTTTGGATCAATTTATTACATGGAGTTGGGTTGTAAGTTGCCTTTCAGTTCCGTACTTGTGTTTTCATATATCGTATGGTATTAGATCAATTAAACGAATCGGCCCTAGCTCAAAATGTGAAGGGATGTAATTGCAGTAACGGTTAGAACACTATAGAAATAATTCTAAATCCTTCATTTGATATTTGTGTTAACTCATTAAAGTATTCCATTATGAATGTATCGCTTCCAGGGCAATCCTTAATTAAACTGACACTATAGCGAATTGATAGTTGAAATCTGCAAAGACGTCTAATTTTAAATGCATTATATTTGTATTCAGGTGGTATTTGTGCCTTTATGGATTGTCATGTGCTTGGCACTTATCGGAGTTTTATATGCAATCATTTTTGCTGGCATTCTTTTACGGACAGCAGAGGTTAATCCAGAACAAAGAAGAACTAGTGTTAGCTCTGCTGTAGCCTACAGCTTCTTGGTTGTGCCTATGCTGATATTTTTGGTAATTTACGGTGATACTTCAGTATAACTTTTGCGTTTGATTTGGTGTTCTATTATTCAATTGTAATTAATTTTTCAACTTGACATTAGGTGCTCTTGGCCAATAAACTTGACGGAGACACCATGCTTTCCTATTTGGCAACTGTTTCTCCATTGTTTGTCACATTTCTTGCACTGATTTGTATGGCATTTGGCTCGAAGGGAGGAAACCATTGTAAGTGCTACCATATTAATTATTATTCAACCATATGCTTGAATCGCTTGCATTTAGTTAAAAAAATATCGTTCTGAACTCTTATTTCAGGGTGGTTTGGTATTCGAAAGGATTTTTGCCAGTTTCTGTTAGGCGTTTGTCCATTATTGCAAGAATACGGAAACATTTCCTATAATTTACAAAGCAACGATAACGAAGAAAACGACACACCAATTATTATTACAAAACAATACTTTAAAACATCCAAAAAAGGTCACAAGCCAACGCAGTGCGAAGCCAGATATGTTGTGCCTAAATTAATCATTGATAGCCCCGATTAATTGAAAAGGGTCTAACTGAATTTAACGATGTCAGAGATTTGTCACAATTAAATCACCTAAGGGCTTTCTTTGATATTACCAATGTTGTTGAAAAATTGTTTGCAATCAATATTATGTATAACAAATGTTGGCCTAATCATCTTTAAAATGGTGTTATTGTTATCATTTGTAAATTTGTATCTTGACACAATTGTTGCTCATTGATAATTTTTCTTGAAATGGAATTGAAACGTAAAATGAAAATAAGGTTATCATTAAGGTTTGGGCATATACATTTGCAAAAAAAAATTATGGTAGGGATCTAAATTAGTATTAATGGCTCCATAAAAGCTGTACAACTTACTACAAACTCATCACTTGTTCTAATCAGAAGTTTGCATTTTTTTAAAGTAAACATGTACCAGTAGAGTTAGTTGAACAATGAGAACTTTATTTTAAAATTTAAGAAAAAAATGGATTTTGTTTAATTTTTTACAATCTGCATGTTAAAGAAAATGCGTTATTTTTATATATGTTTTTCTCACATTCAGACTAACAATATCCACTGATGTCAAAAACCATGGGAGAGGTGATGGGTGGTAGATAAACCTTATCTGGAGCTTATTGTATTTTTATGTCATAGTATTATGTCCCACATTTTATTTTAGTAATTAGCGTTTTTGATAAATATTTTCTGATACGAATTTTCACAAATAAACTGCTTATTTTAAACTTAATGAGATCTCAACAGATGCTCCATTAATTGTAAAATTCTGATATATTTCTGATTATGAGATAATGCACAGCAATTAATTGCAAGTAACTTGTGCAATTTAGAGAGCATGTTCTATTTGTTTAAATGGGTAATATCTTGCCAAACTATTTTGGAACCTAAATCATTCGTGAACAAGAAAAACGTGTTCACTATTAAAACATACCTTTGAACCATAATTCCATTTCATTCATTAATTTCAATTTATTGCATTACCTGAATACTCTAAATTACAAAGACTACTCTTATTGAGATTAGGTTGCGAACCTAAAACTGATTGGATTCCAAGATGCAGAGTGTCTATTGAGATTAGACTTAAGGTCCCATTTGCTTTTAAATTAGTTTTGTTGTGGAATGGAATGATCATGTTGCATCCCACAAATATTAAGAGTAGTGCCAATTAATTGTTTTTATGTCCAGTTGTATCGTTGTTTCAATGCGTTCTTGTTTCTTTTAAATTATCTCCATGATTATATTTATACTCGATTAATTGATTTTTATTATGAATTAATTTAGTATTTTGTAAAGACAAATGATAACATGAATATATATATATAAATGGAAATAAATGCTGCGCATTTTTTAATATTATACTTCTGCTTCATATCTCAGAAATTATTGAAAGCTGAATATAAACGTGATTACAGAGTTAATGATACTTTTTCGTACATCTTATAAGAACTTACCTTTAAACGTTTGGTTCAAAATTTTCCACCCTTTTTAACTATAGATTTCTTGACATTTTCTGAAGAGCATACCTGAAATAAAAACGCATAAAGTAGGCCATTGACAAATAATTTAATAATGACATGGAAATTATGAGTGTGCTCATCAGTTTAGAAAACATCCAAGTTCTAGCTCTTAACAATTTTATTTTGCACATTTAAATTGAAAAGCACATGTGACAATAATGCAAACGAGCCTTATTAAAACCTTCCCAATTGTAACTAGACCATATTCTGATAAATTGTGCTTTTAACATTAAATAAATGCTAATCCCTTAAAACTTCAAATGTTTGTGTACCAAATTTTATACACGTCCACCCCAGAAAACCAAATCGGGGAAAAGCTGTGTAAATTTATCTTGCATTAGGTGGAAAAAACAAGTTATAAACAATACACTTTAATGCACAATATATACAAACAGTAATTAATGTTGGTTAAGAAAATATATTAAGATCATGGGTGACAATTTCACACCAATTGCCCCTAACTGCACGTTTAGATAGGGAATTAAAATTGAGCCAAATTCCAAATAAACAAATCCTGAATCTACTCAGTTGACTTTTTGGAGTAATAGTTATTGATTAGTGGCACTGATATAAAACAATATTTACAACCATCCATGAGCTGACCATATGCAGAATTTGCAATTACTTTGTGCAAAGTACAGAATAAATTAAATGGGCATACAGTTGCAACAACTAAAGCTACTGAAGCTGCTGTATTTTAGTAAATGTAGGCAATTAGCTGGCCAAGATTTTTTGATAATATGACTGCCCTAATTTCAGCCGCTACCAGCTTTCTACAAGTAGAAATGCGCTTTAAAACTGTGCATTCTAGAAATGCCCTTATTAAAATGCTTGCAAGAATAAAGTGTAAATGGAAAAAAAAATTATTTTAATATTAAGCTGACGTTTGGAGGGATTTTTTCAGATACCAATATTTGAAGTTATTTCCTCAGGAAACAACTGAGCTACGTGATAGCATAGGATTTAATAATCGCACATGCAAATTGGTAAAACGTTGAGATTAATAGTACTGTACTTGTTTTACGAGGGATCGAATATAAGCGTTTAGCGTTTAATAAAAACTATATGGAGCTAACAATGGAAACACTAAAAAAGGGGGCGACTTCTCTGTAGTTAGCTGGATCCAAATGAGAAAGATGCATGGCTATGATATTGCTTTAAAATTTCACCTCACATAAATTCAGTTAGGTACTTTTTGTATAAAATTTGATTCATACATTATCATAGCTTTGCATCCACTAAGCATATAAAGTCGTTTTAATGAGCAGTACAATTATGTAATGTACGACTACGAGTAGCTTTCTTCAACCCAAAACAAATCCGAAAATATCGTATTTGGAATAGAAATTGAATTTGCCTTAGTAAAATGTTCAAGTTGTATCATGAATGCACATAGTAAAGTTGTGGTTGAATTCCTCAATCTTGCCTGTTGGATGTAAGGCCATGCAATATCTCTGGCCATTCCAGGATTCAATAAGTCATAATGAGATTTCGAAAATGCCAGACTACTTAAGTACATTCCTTTTCTGCGACTGCATTTTGAGCTAATTTTTGGTATTTTATGTCTTCGTAACAAAGGGCAAAACAGATCCAAGAATGCTCTTCATTATTGGTCCACATAGTGGGCACCTGATGTGTCCAATGAGAAAAAAATTAATCACGAAATACATGCTGGGTATAAATAAAATTATGCACCATTTCCAGTCTTGCATACGTGACAGCGTCGTTTTCACTGCAGGTATTTGTACATTTTCCAGCAGTGGTTCCCAGAATCCGAAACGACCAAGTGCCCATCATCCATTAGAGCTAGTCCTTGCGGTCCATACAGAGGGTCAGCCATTGTGTTCACGTACGACAAAAATGAGCCATTGTTGTCGAACACCTATTGGAAAAAAGAAGGATAATAAATGTACATGGAACATAAAGTGGAAATACAGTATATAGCGTAATTAATTATCTGCATGCCTGAATTCTGCTATTTCCCCAATCTGCTACGATAATGTTATCTTGACTATCCACGGCAACGCCGGTGGGGGCATTAAACTGGCCATTCCCCTCGCCGTTCGATCCGAAGCTCATGATGAAGCTTCCGTCAGAGTCAAATTTCTTGCAGCAATGGTTATGGAAGTCCGTAACCACAATTTTGTTTTTGCTATCCACGGCCGCAAAATGGGGCCCGGCGAACTGGTGGTCGAGGTTGCCCCGCGATCCGAATTTGCTGATCAGCTTGCCATTGGCCTGAAAGACTAATATGCAACTGGCCTTGTTGTCGACGACTATGATGTGCCCATCCCGGTCTACAGCCACCCCCTTGGGGCCTAGCAGCTTCCCTATGCCGATGCGATTGACGAATTTGCCGTTCGGTTCGAAGATGCTGATCCACTTGTTGTCGTAATCGGCCACCACGTAGTTGCCGTTCGGCAGCACTGCCACGCCAGTGGGCCTCTGCATCTGGCCCGCGCTCCTGCCCCTGACGCCGAATTTCATCTTGCAGTCCCCTTGTTCCGTGAACACCGAAACGCATTGGTTGTTGCTATCGGCAACGAGGACTCTGCCTGTATTCGTGCAGCAAATTCCTTGAGGATTCGTAAACTCCCCCTTGTTACGGCCCTTGCCTCCCACTCGCATTACCAAATCGTCCTCGATGGGATTGCTCCTCCGATTGCAAGATCCTGCCGATTTGGCACTGGGCGTTCTTTTGGTCGCCCTCTGCCTGGCCCCCATGGTTCTCGGGATTTTCGACACTGGCCGATCGCTGGACGAGGTCTCCTCCTCCGTGAACGCCTTGACCTTGAAAGGGCTGCCCTTGATGTGCTGCCCAAAGAGCAGGACGCTCAGCTGGTAAATGCCCTCCTTGGGTGCGGTGTAGATCAGGTCGTAGCTGCCGTTCTTGTGGTCCACAATTTCCGGGGCGTAAATGGCTACAGACGACAGGCATACGAGTTCAGAGTGGAACTCGGAGTGGCCCACCTTGACCAGTTCCCCGTGGCAGTCTTTGGTGGTGATGGAGACCACGCACTGGCGCCCAGCAGTGCACTGCTTCAGGCCCTCGCCCGAAGCCGTGGTTTCGAACGCGATGGCACTGTTGCTCTGGATGCTTCCCAGATTCAGCAAGCACTTTTTGGCCAGGGTGTACTCCGAATCGCTGAATTCCAAATAGTTGTTTTCTTCGGGCATGCGTTGTATCTATTTAGATAGACAATTTGCACAATTAGGTGGAATGTACCGCTACTATTGCACTTGCCCTAATTGCGTTTGAAAGATTCTTCTATCATGCAACTACCAGACTTTCTTTGCGTGCTTTGTACTATAGAAGAACGATTATGTAACGAGATGTAGATAAATCCTTTCATCCCTGACTTAATTATCTGATGCATTTTTCGTTAAACAAAAGCTTTTGACTAGTTAGTCGAAGCCCATCAAAACTCGAACGTTATCAGAGGTTTGTTGGAATCGGCCACACGAAAAGTTTTGCAAGTTTGAAATTACCAACAATTTTTTCCCAAATAGTCACGCACGAGTTCATAGGAATTTGCATTTTCGATTTATATTAAGTGCTAGTTGAGTTTTATTTGTTTTTTTGCGGGGGGAGGAAAAATGCGGGGAAAAAATACATAATGTATATATAATTTTACATCGTAAGGGTTGCTATATACTTCCTTGCTTACATAATTAACGGGATCAATTACCTGCATATGACTGTATTGCGTGAGCATCTCTCCCATTTGTTTCTTGACCAAGAGCACTTCCGTTTCATTTCCACGGCTCAATGCTTTTTCTGTAAATTCGCAGCTGCTGCTAAGATTAGCCAAGCAGTTTTCGAGTAATTCTTTTTGCTTGGCTAACGTTTGCTGTTTTTGGCTGTGTGTGGATTCCAGCTCACTGAGGAGGGACATTTTCCGTTCTTCCAAAGTTGTTACCAGAGCATCCAAAGTGTCAACAATTTTGTCTTCGGCTTCGGCTCGGCGATTTGCCAAGTCAGCGGCCATATCAGTTACAAGTTCGATGGCTTCCTTCAAACTTGGTACCTTTTGATAAAAAACGGGATTAACTCGACTGACTTATTACTTCTGAATCCCATAAACCCCGCAATATATTTTTTATTTTATTAACTGAAATTTACAATTTAGAGTACAAGCATGATAATAGTGTGGGTGCATATGATTGAGGATCAAAACACACCAGATCAAAAGACAAAACGAATAAGATCTAAATGTGGAAACCATTACACGTACGTGGATTGATCGGTTAGCGTTTCTGTGGTTTTGAACTCAGTATAAATTGAAAATATTGAAAAATAACAATAAAAACTTGTCCTTTTATTTTCGATGTTTAGATCAAGTGTTTGATTCATTTTTGTTCATTAAAATTTGCACGGTATAATCACCATAATAAAAAATATAACCGAATCCTTCTTTATCTGCATCTGAATTTTGATAAATCCTACATTTCAACATTTCTTATTGTCTGACCAAAAGAGATGAAATCAGAGAGAAAAAATAACAATTATTCCGCTCTTACTATGATGAAAAACCAGTCTAAACGTTTATCGTTACCAACTGTTTTGATCTAGCAAGATGTCGAAAAAAATTTGAAGATCTGGAATATTTAGAACATTGCATGTTCTTATCTATGCTGAGGATATGTTTGCGAATTCTGCAGTCAACAGACAGATATTTTCCATATTTACCCAATATGTAGAAAATAAAATCAAATTCACATGTGCACAAACAAAAACATTTTGATCATCAGTCAAACTGGTGATACAAATGATGTATGAATGGCACTAAAAGTGCACAAAACTAAACATGAAAAACTTCACATTTTTAACAGGTTTTATAGTAGTGTGCAAGTAGATTAAAACCAACTCAATACCAATGGACAATTCGGAAAGTATGATTACCCATTGAATGAAATTTTCCATATTTATTTAATTTGACCATTTCCAGACACGAAGAAAATAAATTCCTTGATACATTGTGTACGCAGATATTTCCATTTCAATATTCCGATTGAATTAAAAAGAGGTCCCACTTTGATAAGCTAAGAAATGTCCCATTTTAAATGAACTGCATTATCTGTCAGATATTTCTTGCAATCTACTTTTCTTGATAATTTTGTATTTATTTAAATAAATAGTAATTAACAACTTTATCTAAGACGGTCGTATTTCGAGCAAGTTCAATGAAATAGGTTATTCATACTTTAAATATTTTTAATGAATTTCAAAGCGTGTTTTCATGAACGATAAACCTGACAGACAGTTATCGGAATTAGGAAACCACCAAAGGTGATAAGAAATTCGAAAAAAAAAACAGTTAACGATGTGTTAACGTGCATTTTCAAGTCCTAGCAACTTATCAATTACTTTCTAATGATCATTTACATTTTGCATGCTAAAAAATAAAAATTGAAATACAAATGAAAATATAAGCGGTCTAGTTTAATTAAAAAAACAATGATTTATCTACACGTTTTGGACGTTTGAACTAATTCGTGCACGAATGAAAAAAATCTTTTGACATTCTTTTTCATAATATATGTAATTAGTATTCCACATCTTGTTTAAATGTGCATGTAATCATTATTACGTACTTGAGAATAGGCTTTGTCCAAGAGATCTTTTAAGATGTCCTTATGTTCTTCCACTGCGTCTTGCAAATGTAATGTGAAATGACTGTTATGCTCTATATCCGTGCATGTGGCACACACCGCCGTCTCACAATCTTGACAGTAAAACCTAGAAATAGCGTTTTTCTTTATCAGTTGGTACAGTGAAATGACACATGTTAACCTTTTCCAACGAGAAACACATCAATTATTGCATTTTTTTTGTTTGGTGTAAGCATAGAATGCCAAGAGGAAGCGAGGTATTGTGCAGAACGTTGCATTCCTAAAATGCAACAGAGCACTCAACCATGAAAAATCTATAGGAACCATGTCTCAGCGGGTAACCCTCTAAAGGTGAGCTAAAATTTAATTACACAATTCCTTGACAAACAAAGCATAATATTTTTTAGTTGTTGGCTTTGGTCCTCCACCTCCCCCCCCACCCATCCTTTTGGTTGGGCCGAGTTTTGAAGAGAAAAATAACAATAATAATAACAACAATAACAACTGATTGTCCCAATTTATAGAATGCCGAAATTAATGAGCAAATAATTGGGTATATCAGAGACAGGTTTAACCAGTACTGACAACTATATAGGTATTTCATTTTACGTACGTCTAAAATTGAATTTTCCGTGATTGTTTTTTACAAACAAAAATGTTTTAACATCATTTCCGTTTTCGAACAGTTATTTGTGAATCATGTTTGTGATGGTGGAATTCACAATGACAAATTCAATACGATTATTTTTTTTATAGAGATCAGGCCAAACACCTGTTGTTTCTCACTGTATACGTTAAATTTATGTAGACCTATTTGCCTCAATTAAATGCCATAGGGTACACACGTTCTATCCATGCAAGCCACCATTTGGTATTTTACAATCACAAAAACATAACAACAAACAGATTTTTTAAAAATAAAAATGCGCTAAGTAATACTTCCTAAATTACATGTTATTCTTATATTAAAACAACAAAACATGAATACAACCCAAAATTAATTATGATTTTATGAAGTTAACTGAAAACAATCAGTAGCATATGAAAACCCTCAAATTATTTCTTAAGAGAAAGCCACATTCACACCGAACTCAATAAGAGAAAATTAAACTTGGATGAACAACTTACTTGAGCGTTTCTCCACTATGACTTGGGCACACGAGATTTGTGTGGCCACCATTTTCCAGGTGACTATCTCCAAGGGCCAGTTCACTTAATGAAACTAAGCGGTGTTCCTGCATTAAATCCATCTGCAAAGGCGAGGGTAAGAATGTGAGGCCGACACAAGCCATTGCACGAGAATTTTGTTGAAAACTAAAAACGCCGAATTTCTCCGACAAAAATTTCCGTAAATTCGGAGCAAATGATTTCGTTGCTCAGCTCGGAGCTTTTGAGCTCTTCAAAAATAATCTACCTGCACCGATACTGAAGGTAGCAGCAGTCAGTGCACTCGAGACAGCGGTTACAGAGGTATAACAAAATGCGGCCAGAGAAAAACAAGGAAGCATTCAGTTCACACACACAAAAAACGAGAACTTTACTACCAATCACAATTGAAACGATCTTCAGATGGGCAAGGAAATACGCTTCATACCCATTGAAAAATTGAGGAAATCAGACGGTGCTTTCAGCAGGACTGGTTTTGTCAAGTCCACTGACTCTGACACAGCAGAATTTCGGGAATAATGTCCATTACTCTCAATTGTCAGAGGATCTCTTGGAATTCAAATTCTAATGCATTCTTAGCCAAAATAAAAACCTCTCTCAAACACCTAGCCTTCACTGAATGTATCTGAATTGTTATAAGGACATAACATGAACTTGTGATAAATTGGTATGAATACATGTAGTTTCTTATCTTACACTTACTCTCTTCGGATTAAACAAGTTGAAATTTGAAAGTCTGCATACAATGTATATTTTTTTAGCAAAACCGGAAGTAAAAGGTATCTCGAGAGATCGGCTCCACGTATTGTAAATAGGAATATATCACGGTCAACGAAAATGAATTTGAATTATTGCACAAATCGGCTTTATAATATATTCAAACGACCTCCAAAAAAATTAATCAAACGTTCACAATGCAACGATCATTTATCATTACTTCCGCATCACGCCATTTGCATTAATTTAAAAACTTCCTTCCGTTTTAAATGACATCAACAAGTTAAAAACAAAATCATTTATGGCCAATTGCTATACACGTATATATTTTAATAAAAAATCCCCTCACTATAACCGTTGATTAGTTCATTACCCAATCAAATGTCGATGAACCGCAATATCATTCCTCATTGTAAGATTGATATTAGAGATTGATCAATTAGATCAATTAGAGATTGATTCACTTAAAAAACCTAGCTGGATAGTGATAAAAATCGACGTCTATAAAATCTTTTTTGTTGTAGTTATTGATACTACGTTTGTCTAATTTGGAAAGAATTTCGAAATGCTTATACCACCATGTGTACACAATTCAAAGCTTTTTTACGTCGATTGTTTATCAGCAGAAACTTTCATGCGTAGAAAGAAATGGTAGAGGGAATAAATTTCTTCAAGCGAGCAGAAAAAAGCTTTACTTTGAACTTTTTGCAAGATGACTAACTATGCTCGTACAAGTTTAAGCAGAAGAAGAAAGGCGTGGCATTGTTCCATGAACCTTATTCCCAAAATATACATTAAAAATGTTGTTAAGGGAGTATTTGGTTATCAGTAGCTACGATATTTCTATGAAACTGGTCTTAAATTTAACAATGAAAGTGGATTTTAAGGAACCTCCTTAATTAAATAAATCGGGGATGATTTTATCCTGGTACTTCTCATTACTCAATGTAAGCTTGCCAAACAAGTTTTCCTAGAATCACTGCATTTTTCTAAAAACAACTTAGTACCTTGTACGTTCATTACAGTATTTGACAACATGGTCAATTCCAATTAACTACGAAAACAGGTACTTGTACAGTAAGTACTTTCAAACTTTTCTTCTTCGTAGGATTTGTTAGACACGCACGCCATATATGTTAGCAATCAATTTTAAACATACATGTAAAGTGTGTATAAAAACCATACTATTAAAATGAACCAGGTTTAAGGTAAACTTTAAAAAAAAATACGAACAATGCAATGCTGCATTAGTGATGTCAATTTCCAAATTGATCGTGCCATTCTCAGAAGGGAAGGCCGGATACTCTGATATTAAATTGCAGTATTGTTCTGAAATTAATGTTCTGAAAAGCTTAATTTCCTTCCAGTGCCATTTGGACGGTTTTTATGATAGGAAATTCGAGTGATAACGAAAAGGCTATTGTTGTTGTGGTAAACCGATAAATGGCACTTAAAATCTCATTTTAATTAATGGAAAAATCGCTTGGGCACGTTTTGAAAACATACTCTATTTGGATGGAAGTTGAAATCTCATTGACAGATTGTTTCTGAATTAACAAATCCAAATAAAACAACATTTTAACCGCTTCAAAAGTTATTATTGCAACTTAATAATTGCTAATCAGCTTTGAAAAGATTAAAAAACTGACCACTATTGGAACTAGAAGTGCAAGAACCTATGGTAAAAGTAGTTTCTTATAAGGTCAAAACACTTTCCCCAGCGTATGAACTGTATTCATGGAAAAAAAATGTTTCACTACTGAATTGAACAATTCTTTGGTGGATGTCTAAAAGTACTTTATCACACGATATGCCACATGTTATAGAGTACTAATAGTTCGAAATTTCACAGCAGGGGTTTTACTGGCACTGGCAGCAGTCACCAATGCACATTTTCGTTTAATGAATTGGACTTGAAAAACCGGTTGCGCGTCAGACAAATAAAAAAGCCATACATGTAGTTGGGTAGTTAATAAAGGTGACAGCGCTTTGCATAATTTCCCTTTCGTTCCAGATCCGGCTCGTTGCTTTTCAAATAGCGTCTGACACCAATGACATGGTCACGATTGCCTATAATCAACTGGCCCAGTAATCACGAATCGAATACATCTAATCACTCGCACACTTGATCCTTTCATGTGCATCAGTATCTTATTTGCATGCTCGTTCCAAATTTGCAATAGACCTTATTGATCACCAGTACGTAAATCAAAAGAAAAAGAATGTTCACTGTCCATCATTTCTGATTTTTTTTTAATTCCACGTTTTCAGATGCTGAAACTGATTACCGTATTCAGATCACTCATGTCTGAATTGATGACGGCTACTGAGTTATTATTAGGTGAGTGGACCTACCTCTTTATGTTCTACGCTGCACCGATCACAAAGGTAAGTTTCACAATCGAGACACTTGGTTGCGCCGTAGGTTTGCCTGTCGCATCTTTGGCAGAGTGAAGCATGTTGCAGTACCTGGACGAGGCTGGACAACAAAGTATTGTCTTGCAGAGCTGAGACCCCTTTTTCATGCAGAATAGACTGTTGCCTGCAGGTGGGACAGGTGAGCGTTAAGCTTTGAGCTGGGATGTAGGTGACCAGACACTGTTCGCAAAACGAATGCAGACAGGGCAAAACCTGGAGAAACGAGAAAACCGGAATATAAATGTATCTAGAAAATCGAACGTGCGAATAAAAAACGAGAACAAATAACTTCCACCCATACAAACACACTTCTTTATAATCTTTACTATCATCTATCTAATAAGATTATATGCAATGATTTAGCTACAGTCAGAACCCACATTCAGTACAATAAATGAATTTGTCCATAGTTAAACTTCAGAAAACATTTTCAATCCCACATGGGCAGTTTCATTTCCTTTAAGAGGTGGCTCAGTTGGTAAAGCAAGGATTAAACTAACCAGATCTTTTGATAAGGGAAAATGATACTCCGCTGCTGTGGCGCTTTATGGCTTCCACTCTTCCCACATAATGATACAATTAGCTTCTAGCGGAAATACAATATGTGCCACTTAGCAAACGATCTTCGCCTTGAGCTCTTCTACTGAATAAATTATACTTCTTCCCCCTCGAGTTTGTTTCAATGTCGTGACTATCATTTGCATTCTGTTTTAATCACACAGGGCTCTAAAAATCGACATTATCCCTGGATTTAAATGGCAGATGATAAATGTTTATCCAATTTATCGGGCCAATCCAAATAGATTTACTGTCGAAACCCCACCACACCCATGGTAATAATGCCATTTGGGTTAATTTAGTTCAATAATGCAATCAACTTTCCAATTATATTACGTAAAACTAATTACAATAGTTTATTTTAAAAAATACTACAAAACTTAACGTTACGAAATAGAAAATAATCGAAGACGCTTTTTGTAATAAAATAAAACTGTTTTTCTCTGATTAAATCGGTAACCTCTTTAAATCCGAAAACAATCGATTAATTCGCACATAAATATCTCAATCATTTTGTAAGTTCAGTAGATCAAAGGCTTTAAAATGTTCATTCAATTCGCAAGGAATGTACTTACGTGTGTATTGCTCAACGTTCGCTAGCTAATGTATTTTAAACGTGAGCAATAAATTCTCTGTTATTTAATTAGGTTTATATCTGCGATGTAAGAACATTTTCACATTAACATATACTAACCACAACTGTTCTCGTCCAACCTGTTAACAAAAACAAATATTGTCACTTACTATTTAAACATTATGCTCACCTGGGCTGTATTCAGGTCATTCATTATGCCAAAAATGATGACTTCGATGCTATCACATATTTAGTTAATTAACCTTGAAATCACGTGATCAAAGGTCACCTTCGATATCAATTAGACATTGACAAATATGCAAATGAGCTACTCCAACAGTGCAGCAGGTTAGTTAAACATACAGTATTTGCCAATACTAAAGACTAAAAGTGACATTAATTTATTTAATCTCACGCGAAAGCTCTTAAAGTTCATGTTGATAGCAAGATGACTTTTTTTATTTTCACGAGTCAGTACCTCAGTAACCTTACTCTCCGCAAGACAATGTCATGTCGTACGGGGGTGGACCATTTACTCATCTATCACAACAGAATTTCTTATAGTCTACTAGCATTTGTTATGTTAAGCTACTTACAGATTCTCCTAAGTGAAAAGAGGCATTAAGTGTTACATTTCAGTTTCAAGCACAACTCCACTTGAAACTGAGCTGTAGGCGTTCATTAAAAATAAATTACAGATACATGCATCCTCGTGACAATCCCTGCGTCAGTATAACAGTATCTTACCTTAGGATGGCGATAGCGTTCGAAACAAAGGCCACAATTGAGGAACTGCTTATCGATATGCCTTACGGATGAATAATTACTGTTGATGGAATTGCTTGACATGTCCGCCGGTGAACCAGAAGGGACCATACCATAGACGGTTGTCGGAGGAGACGGAGGAGAATCCTTACGAGTATTTTCAAACGCAGTAATCTAAAAAAAGAAATTAAACTTGTGCTATAAAAAGCAAATACCAAGAAGCATTATTTATGAGTAGAGCATTAGCATAAAAATTGCTTCGTTTGTAAACAACATCATGATTCTTACGTACATTCGGACCTGAATAAGCCAGTATACGAACTAAATAACTCGAAACTTCTTTATGACTTTCATATATGACCCTTTTGGTAATGCACATTATTCCAACACTACTTCCTCGTTCGAACACAGCTGTCTTTTTTGTGGAACGGCAATTTGTTTATACGCAATCTACTTAAGAAATCTGGACAATAGCAAGTATCCTGAATAGCGTGTATATAAATTCTATCAGAATTTATTACCGCAAATACAGAAATCATTTAGAAGCACAAATACTGCATGGGCGAAAATGGATGAACGCCATGATACGCTCTAGATAGAATAAACATTCAAAAAGTGCAGGCTTGCTGAAAATAACTGTACGTTGACCTTTTTCGAGCGAAGAAGAAATTTAATGTAGTTGTAATTTTTGTTTCTCTGAAATTCTTGGTTCAATCTATGAGAAGTGTAACACGAAATGGTGCATATCTTCAAAGAAATGAGCTCTATGTGTATCACACCTTAACCTCTTAAATGTATACTGTGCTAGAAAATATTAAAAATAAGATGATGCATTGAATTACGCTAAACAATTCCATTTTGAACAATATTAATCGCTTTTTAAATTCCAGCTACCACAATGTTGTTTTACGCATAACAATTGTGCAAAAGTCGGGAAGGAAATCGAAAAATTAATGCTACGTCATATTTTCATGAATTTCACTATAGCGCATAAAAACGCAATACAGCTACGCGAGTACATAGCCTTGAAGAAAGATATTTTTTCTTGCTGCTATTGGTTGTTTTTTCTTTCAAACTTTGAGCAACTACAGGGGGCATTAATGCGTTACGAATTTCCCATGTCAGGTCATTTCGGGACGCATTTACCAGAGGCTTTCTTGTTATTACATTGTCTTAAAATGAAAGCATTATTAATGCTTGAATGCACGTGTTATCTTGCTAAGTTAATCCAAATATACATAAATTTCATGCTTTGTGGAAACAGTCGTATGCATGCGTTCATGTCTTTATAATAGAAAAGTGTGTTCAATTCGTGTATCGCGGACATAAGTTAATTGCTACTTGCATCATTCTTTGTCATTATTGTTGTCATTTCTTCCGCAATTACAACCCTTAGAATACATCTCGACTCTATAGTACATGCACTATTTTTAACGTAAATAAATATGAATGTTCGTGGTCAGGTTTACCTTTTGTGCTAAAATAAGATTATAGTTTATATATTCCGTCGAACTTACAGTGTATGTACAAGTTGTTTAAACTCATATACAGTAATTCATATTTTTTTAAATTTTTTTATCTAAAAAAATATTACAACCAGTCACCTTAATAATTTAACATCACAACAGCGATGCCAAGGAAAACAAGCCCCATTGCAATGTGGTCATTTTTATTACAGGTAATTTGTGGTTTCGATCATTTTTTTCAAAATCAACCAGCCATACAAATATGAATAAAAACGCATCAAAATAATGTTCTTATTGCTCTTAGACTTCTTTTTATAAAAAAAAATAAAAAATCATTCAGGCACATGTTTTCAATTATATACGATAATTTTCAATTATCATCATCCTTAAAAACATGCCAGAACATAGAAAACTGAAATAAAATTTACTATAATTTAATTTTTTATTTTATTAACAACAAATATACTCATATTTGTTTATTACTAGTTCTAAATTATAAACTAATTCAAAACAAACATTTCAATTTTCTTATGAATGCGAATTTTAAAAAAAGATCTGGTAATTTCTTACCAGAGATTGACATGCATGATAGCCGTGTGAAATACTGCAAGCGCTACACGCATGCAAGCATAAAATTGTTTTACTTACCGTAAATGAAAGTTAAACAGGTTTAGAAAACTTCAAGGCTAAAACCAAGTTCAAGGGCTAACGAGAGCATGATACATCTTTTGGGCCCGCAGATTTTTGATACACATGTACAGTGCACATGTAAATTTAACGCGGGTGAAAAACCACCTACAGAAAAATTAATTAAATATGCCCACATCATGATTCGTTTTACAAACACTAAACCGCTTAAAGTTGAAATTAATCAACGATTAAAATTATACGACTTTGAGGAAGTTGATGCGACCAATAGCAAAGAGAAGTATTTATCATATACTTAATAGCTGTAATTTTAAAAGCAAAGCTACAGTATGTTTAAGGACGCAATGACATAATTAACATTAACCAGGTTGGCTTATGCATGAATATGTACAACAAGGCGCCAACTGAAAGTAGTTACACCAGCAATCTAAAGTAATCGCTTTTAAGAGTTTTCTAAAGATGATTTAACAAGATGACGAAACATTTTGTCAGTGATAGTCCGTGAGTAACGTGAGACACTTGCACATGTAGGCTTGTGTGTTACCAATATAGTGCTTTCAATGCAACATTTTAATAAACAGCATTGCAGCCATCAAATAAATGGCAATTTTAGAAAAGATTTTAAACAGCGTGACCGTCCAGCTAAGAAGCTTAATCTTACTGTCAACCTGAGGGGTTAACATCTACTGAAGTCAGTTGTTTGTACATGTTAGTTGACGTCTTTAAAGTCAGTGAAGTCCCATTAAAATCATTGAAATCCTATTGTAGTCACTGAAGTCAGAGGGGATTCCACACCAGGGGGACGTGGC